>QEPC01015409.1:177199-200729 GCA_003113815.1 Sphenodon punctatus
CCTGCTTCCTGCAGATGTTTGTGATGAACTGCTTCCTGCCTATGGAGTCCACCACCTTCCTGGTCATGGCGTACGACCGCTATGTGGCCGTGTGCCACCCACTGCGCTACGCCTCCCTCATCACTCCCCGCTTTGTAGTACACGCTGTGGCCTTCATTGTGGTCAAGAATGTGGTTCTGACATTGCCCATCCCGGTGCTGGCTGCTCGGCTCCCCTACTGCGCCCGCAACACGGTCAAGAACTGTATTTGTGCCAACCTCTCCGTGGTGCGGCTTTCCTGCGGGAACATCTCAGTCGCCCGGCTCTACCAGTTTGTTGTGATCTGGCTCCTGTTGGGCTCTGACCTGGTGCTGATCCTGTTCTCCTACTGCCTGATCCTGAGAGCCGTACTGCGTCTGCCTGCCGGGGCCGCTGGCACCAAGGCCTTCAGCACGTGTGGTTCCCATCTCATCCTCATCCTCTTTTTCAACACCATCCTGGTGGTTCTCATTTTCACAAGCAAGGCCGGAAAGCTGATCCCTCCAGACGTTCCCATCCTCCTCAATGTCCTGCACCACCTCATACCTCCAGCGCTCAACCCCATCGTCTACGGGGTGCGCACCAAAGAGATCCGGCACGCTCTCCTGAAGCGGCTGCGGCGGCTGCGGTGGGACAAGACGGGCCAGAACAGGGGCTGATTGGCCATCCCAGGAGTCGGGCTTCCTGTCCAAAGAGACCCCAGATGTTTCACAAACATCCGCAGAGAATGCAAGCACACAGTGGAGTAAGATCACCTGATCTATATTTATACAACGTCTTACCATGAAATCTCAGGACTTGGACATAGTTCAAAGATGCTTTTTTCTGTTGTACAATTTGCATCATCTACACGCTTATTTATCCAAGGCTGACATTGCCACAGTGACCTGGTGACCATGAGGCTTGACTTTTGCAATTTCCTTTTCTACAGGCTGCCGGGCAGTGTGGAACTTCCACTCCCTCCAGATGTCCATCCCAGTCCCTCCCTCCTCACCTTCAAAAAGCTTGCTGTGAGACACTCAGATCATTGCTGGCCGGGGTTGTCAATGCCTCCCTTAGGGAGGGCAGAGTGCCGGACTGCCTCAAGGAGGTGGTGGTGCGGCCTCTGCTTAAAAACCATTGCGTGATATTGGGTGTTTTCAGACGTGACGGGGTGCCTTCGCCCTGTCCCGAAAACAATCAAGAGATTCCCCGCCGAGATCACCCAGGGACGGCAAACAGACTTGCCGGGGATCCTGGTGGCGAATCAAGGAGGGGGAGGGGCCACGCGGCACAACGTGTGGCCGCACGGCCCCGCCCCCTCCACGCTACCTCGCCGCCCGCCCTCCGGGGAGATGGGCAGGCAGCGAGGCCAATGCCGCCGCATCTGGCCGAGTTCACCATGGCCTGGAATCCCGCCTGGGATTCCGGGCCGTGATAGCTGACCAGATGTTACTCTTTTTTTATGCCTGCCTGGAATCACTTTCACCACGCTTCAGCCTATATTCGTGCCAGTAGCCCAGGAAGCATGGTTGAAATTGACCCCATGTGGGTATTCTGCGTGGCGAACATCTGGCGGCCGCCGAACAGATGTGCAGGGCACAGTGACCACAGGTGGGTATTCAGCGTGGTTCACTGTGATCTCGTCACATCTGAAAACACCCATTGACTCCCCTGACAGCTATCAACCAGTCTCTAACCTTCCCTTTCGAGGGTGGCCAAAGCTCAAGTGGTAAGAGTGTGTGCTCTGCATGTATAAGGTTCCAGGTTCAAGTCCCAACATCTCCACTTCAGGATTGCTGGTAGCACGCCTGGGGGAGGCCTCTTCTGGGGGCTCGGAGGGGTCTCGGGTAGCACGGTGGATGGCCTCTGCCAGAGACCCTGGAAGCGCTGGATTTGGACCCAAATTTGAAACCCCTGCTGCCGTGTCAAGTTGTGACAATACTGGGCTAAGATGCACCATTGGTCTTGTCACGGAGGAACATAGGGTCACACACGTGTGATACTGGCCTACGTGTAGACTACAAGCCTAGTAAATATGTAAAGTACAACATGTATGTAATGTTACAATTGAGGACTGTAAAACCCAAACCAGAGCTGTGACACGTGACCAAGCAACAGGAAATGGAAAGACAGTTTTGTTGATTGCCAACCGACTGAGGTTGAATCCTGACAAGACGAAGGTGATACTGGTGGGTAAGGCGACGGGGGTAACGGCCCCTGTTGTGGACAGGGTCCCACGTTGGTTCCCGAGGTGCGGAGTCTGGGGGTGCTCCTTGACACGCAGCTCTGCCTGGATGCCCAGGCGGAGGCTGTGGCGAGGAGTGCCTTTCGCCAATTACATCTGGTGCTGCGGCTTCGGCCGTATGTTTCAGACTCTGACCTGGCCACTCTCATCCATCACCTCTAGACTAGACTATGGTAATGCGCTCTACGTGGGGTTACCCATGACAATGGCTCGGAGACTGCAGCTAGTGCAGAATGCAGCGGCCTGTCTCTTGGTGGGATTGGGCCACCGGGAGCGCATAACACCGGTGCTCCGTGCTCTGCACTGGCTGCCAATAGGGTTCCGGGCCCGCTTCAAGGTGTTGGTTTTGACCTATAAAGCCCTAAATGGTCTAGACCCTGCCTACCTGTGGGACCACCTCACCCCCCGGATGCTGGATCAACCCCTGCGGTCGTCCAGGGGTGCCCTGCCCGAGGTCTCCTGAGTTTTTTTGGGGGGGCACGCAGGAGAGGGCATTCTCAGTAGCCGTGCCATGGCTGTGGAACTTCCTTCCGGTGGGGTGCGGCTGGCCCCAGACCTCCCCTCTTTTTGGAAAAGTTGTAAGACCTGGCTGTTCTGCCAGGCGTTTGGTGGGGGAGAGGGGTGAAAGTGTGCAGGGGGGGATCAGCTTGTCTCTTGGCTCCATTGATTGATTGATTGATTGATTGATTCTGCCCTTCCCTTGAAGGCTCAGGGTGGCTACAAAAATAAATACAACAACATAAAAAAGACATTAAAACAATTAAAAAGAAACCCTAAACCTCACCTGTGGCAGAAGCTGCTAGCAGCATCCCTGCCTTTCCATGTGACCTTCACTGACACTCTGGCTTCCAGGTTGACTAGGCCTGATTTTGCAACCGGCCGCATGGCAGGATTTCGCAATCCCAGGGGAAGGGGCCTACAGCCAGCAGGGCTGGAGGGGTTATCCCCTGATTGGAGTAGGGACAGTCAGGTAAACCCCCAAGGACCAATCACGAAAGAGGGGTAGGGGGCTTTTAAAAAGACCAAAGCCCCGCCTCTCAGGAGGAGACTTCCACTTTCACTTCTGTTTGCTCTGATATACTGACCTTTTGCTATGGAGCTAAGGGAATGGCTCCTGGCCTGGTTGGACTAAACTGAACCCAAGGACTGAACCCCTTTGCTGCAAGGCAAAGGCGCCCCTGAAGCTGGGAGTAATTGAATGTTACATCTGAGGGACCAGTTCAGGCCAGATGCTACTAAAAGGGCCCTCGAGCCTAACTGTGTCTGATCAATTGCTTTTGCTCAAGGATTCAAAGTACCTCACATGGTTGTAGCCTGTGATGCTGGGTTTAAAATACCATTAAAGTAATATTCCTTTCTCTGATCTAAAAGATCTGTGTGTGTGTGTGTCTGTGTTAGCGAATACGCCTCTGTACGCTCCGGCGGCAGCACTTGGGAACTGAATTATTCTGGCTTGCGGGCCTGGCTGCTTAAAGAAAACGTAGAGTTCTCATTCTCCCCAGAGGGATGGAACTCACGGCCTACAATCTCTAGGGTGGTGGCAGTGGAAAATTACCAGATAATAGGTGGGTAACGGGGTGCAGGGAGGCTGGGGTAAACCCCCAGTGGGCTCCATTACACCACCCCACCCACCAACCCCCTCCCTAAACCCTCCTCCCCATCCCCCCCTCACCCCCCATGCCCCTACCCCAAGACCATCCCAGTCCTCTATCCCTAGTTGCCAAACGCCTTTTTGAACAGGAAGGCCTTACACTGGTTCAGGTCCCACGCTCAAGCAGACCTCAGGGGGAAGGAGGTTCCACAGCACTGGGACAGTGACAGAGAATGCCCCCCTGCGTGCCCCGTCCTACGAACAAGGCTAAAAGATGGTACCCAGGGACGCAGAAGTGATGTGGATAGAGGGGCTGAAGTCCAAAGTTAGTATAGCTCCGCCCAGGTGAGCTTACCCCGCCTCCAGCCCCACCACTAGCCCCATCCCCTGCCAAGCAAGCACCAGTGCTAGGCAAGTTCAACTCCCACCCCAAAGCTATGGGAAACCCCCCAAGCCACAGCTCCAACAGGGGAGGGGGACTCAGGTTCAGTGGGTCAGTGGATATGGCAGCTGGGCTCCAGCTGCTGCCTGAAAATGGGCATCGAACACAGATGGATAAATAACCCCTTCCCCTAGTCTCACTACAGGAAAATACCCAGGCTAGGGGCAATCCTCATTGTACCCCATGCCAAAGAGGGCAATAAATCAGGGAGGGGAAATGCCCCCTTAAACCCAAAGTAGATGAGGGGCAAATCCTCACTGCACAAAAGAGGGCAATAAAGGAGAGGGGGAAAATGTCCCCTTGCGAGCCAAGCAGGTGAGGGGCAAATCCCCACTGCACTCGGATGGCCGATTCAGACCTGGCCTCGCCCTGCCCCCAGTTGCGAGGAAGATGGTTCGGCTCCGGGGAGTTCCCAGAGAGGGGGACTCAGCCGCACCCTCTGTCTGCCCCCAACACCCCCTCACTGGAGCCAGAGGTGAGCCCGCCCTGCCCCTGCAGCCTCTCTGCCCCCAGCACCCCCCAAGCAGCACCGCTGTTCCTCCCAGGGCCACCCACATGGCCAATTAACCTGGGCCCAGGGGAACCCCACATGGCTGATTCAGACCCATCCCCGAGCTGTGCCGGGAAGCCGGCTTCACTCCGGGAAGTCCCCGGAGAGGGAGACTCGGGCACCCCCTCAGCCAGTCCCTGGCATCCCCTCACTGAGTCCACAGGTGCCCCCCCCCGGCAGCCTCTCTCTCGCCCCCCTACCGCAAGTGGCAGGAGTTTGCAGGCGGGTGAGTGCCCACGCTCCTCCTCTGCCGTGGGGAAGTGTCACCAGTTGCTGCCAACAGACCCTGAGTGGGGGAGGCTCAGTGCTCAGGCCCCTGACCCCCCCATGCAGCCCCCCCCCCCACTTCCGCGTGGTCAGCACCGACAGAGCGGGGAGCAACAGCAGCTGAGGAAGCGTGGTCCCTAAGTCCCGCTCCAGCCATGACGTGTGGGGGCGGATCCAGCGTGATGTCAGCCATGGCTGACCAATGGGGGTGGAGCTGAAGCCTCCCGAGTCCCCCTTCTGGATCCATACCCGAACGCAGGGGCCGCACTGGGGCATGGAAGGACAGGCGGTCTCTCAGACGTGGGGCCCAGACTGTTTGGGGGTTTAAAGATCAAAACCAGCCCCTTGTGCCAGGAAAGCTACCGGCCGCCAGTGCAGACGTCAGTGCAATAGAACGTATCAACTAATAAAATTGTTAATCAAGAAAGGGCATCTCGTCTTGATCTGCATGTTGTAAATGAGGGGTTAATGCTTTTGGGGAAACCCTTTATGACCCTGTTCACTGACACTCCTCCTCCCCAGTCCCACACCAGCCCCGCTCCCCCCCTTCGTCCCTGGGGGCAGAGAGAAGGTTGTTGATCCATGTTGGGCTCCCAAGGGATGAGGAAATCCTGCTGGGACCCACAGCGCTGGCTATAAACCTGCCTGTTTGTTCCGTCTACCAGCTCATCCCAGAGACTTTCTCTGGCTGCCTGTCTGGCCTGCCTGGCTGCGGAGCCCCCTCCGCTTTCTGCTGAGACAGACACAGGTAAGTGCAGCAGCCGGGAGCCCAGAAACATCCAGCTCTCTCCAACTGGGGAGGGGCCATGTGATGAGGAGATACGGGGCTACATGGAGACTACAGGTCTAACAAATACGTAAAGGTAAAGCTTAAACATGTAGGTAATGTGAAAGCTGAGAACTGGAAACTCACTTCATGCAATGGAGAAATGCTAAGTCATGACCTTGAGCGAGTGTGTAATCAGAAAAAGCCTAAACCCCTCTGCAGACACTAGCCATAGACCATTGAGTTGCAAATGGATTTCTCCCTGTGGACGTGACTGAAAGCACAGAGTCACCTGGTGGGAAAATCAAATAAAGGACCCTGGAAAAGTACTTAAGGGAGAAATACAAGACAAAAGTGAGCTTGTTGAGCTTGAGCATCACCTGCCTGAAGAACTTCATCTGCATCATCATATCTTAACAGCCAGAGAAGGGCTGCACCAAAGGAACTATGGAATAAGATTTTTTGGAAACTCTAAGACTTGTACCTAGCCAAGCTTTACAGCGCTGGCCGTGACATAAACCGAAATATCCTTGGACTCTGTTTAGGGTAAGAGCCTAAGTTAGGAGAATCCAAGTACAGAGAGGAATGCGTTATTGGTCGTGTTATTTTGTTTTCTGCGTTCTCAAGTAGAATCTTGTACTGCAGCTTATTCATGATGTATTCATTAAACTTCTTTTAACTGAACTTAGTGGGGTCTAGGGGAATTGCTAATCCTAACATTGGCAGGACACAGGGGGTTAATTCTGTGTTTACAAACACGGATGAACCTAGAGAGGAAGAGTCTGTGCTGGGAAACTGTGGCTGAAAAGGTGATGAGAAGTTTCCCCCGTTGCCGGCTCAATCAGTTCTAGAGAGAGAGCGGATCCAGTGGGAGCTGCAAGCTGGGGAAACTGAGTCACGACAGCCTAGAGTGGGGGAGTGAGCCCCCAATCCCCTGACAGTGGAGCCCAAACAAAGGGAATAAATCCCAGAACTGTGTACCAACGTGTAGAACTTGTACAGGGAGCTGCCAGCTGTTACTGGAACTCAGCTCTTCAATTTGGAAGCAAGAGAAGCAGGCAAGAGACCATACCAGAGTGCTGTGTTTGTTGTTTGTTTTCATTTCGGGTGTCAGGGCCGGTTATCACAATAGGGCTGCCAAAGGGTTTCTCCAGGCTCCTGAAGGCAGAATTGATAAAGGAGGCACAAGAGAGACGCCTCCAAACAGAGGGAAAAACTAAACAGCAGCTTAAGCAGCTTATACTTGAATTTGAGGGGATGGACCACGCTCAGAATGGAGCTGGCTTGAAACCCGACCCCCACCCCTCAAAACCCTCCTCCACCTGACCAGCAACCAGGAGCTGGAGGACCAGGAGCCAGCCAGGAGAGGGGGTCAAACACAGAGATTGAGCTGACAAAAATTAACATGCAGCTCAAATTGGAGCAGTTCAAATTGGAGCAAATGTGTCCGGAAAAGGAGGAGAGAGAAAATGCTGAGAAACTGCAGATGCAGCTCAAACTAGAAAAGCTAAAGCAGCAAGAGAAAGAGATAGAGATCGAACTCAAGAAATTAAAACAGCAGGAGAACGAGAAGCAGAGGCTGCATGAACTTGAACTCCTGAAGGCTCAGAAGGAATTAGGATTCCAGGTTCAGCCCCCTCTGAAAGCAGCCAAGACAGGGACAGAAGACAATAGATCCGAGATTATTCAGCTCTCCTTCCCCTGTACCAAGAAAATGAATGCACTGATGATTTTTTCACCACGGCAGAGCACCTATTCCGCCAGGAGCATGTTCAGCAGAACCTCTGGGTCAGACTGATTCTCCCGAAACTCACCGCCAAGGCATGTAATGTATTCAGTTCTAAGGAAGAGGGGGAATAGCAATATGAGGGATTCAAGAAAGGGGTACGGGACAGCTACCAGGTAACCCCAGAGACAGACCGACAGAAGTTGCATAACTTTAAAAAGGGGGAGGGTCTGTCTTATGCTGATTGTTACAACATGCTTAAGCTGTTTGGTGTTAAATGGTTAAAGGGGGAAGGGAACGTTTTCTTTGATACCGTCATAGATTTAGTGATTATGGAACAGGTTTTGACGCTCAGCGGTTCGGGTTTAAAAGCATGTGGTCACGGCTATTTTAGCCTATGGGGAACACAAACAAAAGGGGGGAAAGTCCAAAAATGGGTTCCATGATAAACATAAAGGTTACAAACCCCCCCCCCCCCAAACAGACAAGGCCACTCCGGCCCAAGGCAGGCCAAATGGGGACACGGAAGTCAGAAAGGTGGGATCACCCAGACCCCAAAGGGCACACACCTTCCAGTCCCCTAGTAAAGATTTTCGAAATTGCTTTAATTGTGATCAACCAGGGCATCTGGCACGTGACTGACCCAAAAAAGTGGAGTCCAAGGGAATGATTAGAACTGCCAGTGCGAATTTTGTATCCCTTGTCCAACCCGTCCCTGAAGGGGACCCAGAGCCCGCACCAGCAGGTTTACTAGGCGATCCCTGGGGTGGGCGGTGGTTTAACACCCCCCACCCCGGGGATCGCCCTACCCCCCCCCAACGATCGTCTTACTTGCCCTGCGGGTAGTGGCGGCGACAGCGACAGGAGCATGGTGCGAGTCCGGCTTCAGTGCTGGCAGTGGCTTCAGTGCTTCACTAGGCGTTCCGGGGAAACCCGGAAGTTCCCCGGAAGGTCTAGTGAAGCGCTGAAGCCCTAGCACTGAAACTGGACACGCACTGTGCTGCTGCTGCTGTTGCTGCCACCCGGAGGGCAAGTAAGGCAATCTCTGGGTTGGGGGTAGGGAGATTCCTGGGGTGGGGGTGTTAAACCACCCCCCACCCCAGGGATCGCCTAGTAAACCTGCTGGTGCGGGCTCCGAGTACCCACCACCGGCGCGGCGGCGGCCCGGAGCCCCCACTAGCAGTAGCACTTCGGGTTAAAATGAAATTTAAAAAAATCCAGGGTGGGCAGGCTGGGCAAGTAAGGCGATGCCTGGGTGGGGGGGGGTAGGGTGATCCCTGGAGTGGGGGGATGTTAAACCACCCCCACCCCAGGGATCGCCCTAGTACCTGCTGGTGTGGGCTCCGGGTCACCACCACCGCCGGCGCGGCGGCGGCCCAGAGCCCGCAGGGACTTTGGGTAAAAAAAAATTTAAAAAATAAATCCAGGCTCGACAGGGTGGGTGGGGCCCCCTTGGATAGGGTGGGTGGGGCTCTCTTCCACCCGCGCAGCCTGGGAGGAGGAAGGGGGAGGTATTGGGGTTTTTTTTCATTGATTTTAATGGGGACAGTTCCCCATTGAAATCAATGGGGAAAAAATGGTACCAGTATACCGCATTTAATCCGGTAAACTGATTTTTTACAAACCGGTAACCGGTGAAACCGGTATCCAGTTTTTTGCCCCAAGTCCCACCCCTATGAAAACCGGTTAAGGTGAATGGGGTAAACTGTATTGGGAGGCTTGACAATGGGGCACAGATGGATATGGTCCATGAGGACCTAGCCCCAAAAGATAAAATTAAGACTGACAGAAAGGCTGCGGTCTCCCTGGCGACGGGGATTTGGGACACTCTACCCACAGCAACAGTAGAGTTAGAATGGGAGGGCTTAACGGGGCCTATCGAGGTGGCTGTGCTCCTCAAAAACGCAGAGAATGAAGTGCTGGTGGGGTATTTATTTATTTATATTTATTCATATTAAAATGTATATGCCTCCCCATCCTGCGTCAGGCATCTCGGGGCAGCTACCAACATTTTAAAACATATTAAAAAATATAGCAATAAAGCTATAATTAAAATCAACCTAAAATCGCCAAACAAAACAACCCATAACCCCCACCCTAACCCACCCCTTCCACCCCATCTCCCTTGGGAAAGGCCCGGCAGAACAGCCAGGTCTTACACTGTCTGTGGAAAGAGGGGAGGTTGGTGATCAAGCGGATCTCCAACGGGAGGGAGTTCCACAGCCGCGGCGCAGTCACAGAGAACGCCCTCCTCATGGTTGACACCCGGGAAACCCAGGGGACCCCACGGAGGGGGCCCCTGGCTGATTGCAGGTGCCGATCCAGGACTCAGAGGACGAGGCGGTCCTGCAGGTAGGTGGGGTCCAAGCCATTTAGGACTTTAAAGGTCAGCCCCAACACCTTGAATTGGGCCCGGAAGACTATCGGCAGCCAGTGCAGAAAGCGAAGCCCTGGTGTAATATGCTCGCATCGGCCCGTCCCAGTTAGGAGACGGGCCGCTGCATTCTGCACCAGCTGCAGCTTCCGAACCAGCCCCAAGGGTAGCCCCACGTAGAGCGCGTTACAATAGTCCAGTCTCGAGGTAATAAAAGCATGGATGATTATGGCCAGATCCGAGTCTGAGACATACGGCCTAAGCCGACGTACCAGATGTAACTGGCGAAATGCCCCCTTCGCCACAGCCACCACCTGGGCATCCAGGCGAAGCTGTGGGTCCAGGAGCATGCCCAGACTCTGGACCTGAGAAACCAGGGGAGGACGGACCCCATCAATGATGGGGGCCATCACTCCCTCGGCTTTCCCCACAACCATCACCTCGCCCTTCGTGCCCCGGAACGACTCCTGCGGTCTGCCGGGGGTGCCCTCCTGGAGATCCCCCGTGTTAAGCGGGGGGCCACGATGGAGCGGGCATTCTCGGTGGTAGGGCCGCGGCTGTGGAACTCCCTTCCGGAGGAAGCTCGCCTGGCCCCAAGCCTTTTGACATTTCGGCGAAACTGTAAGACCTGGCTGTTTGCCCAGGCCTTTGGGAGGGGGGGGGGGGGGGGTGATTTTTAATCCCCCACCTTTTATTTACTCATGATTATATGTTGCCCTGTTTTATATGTTTTATATTTGTATTTTAAAGATTTTAAATTGTTTTATTGTTGTAAACCGCCCCGAGCTGCATTGCAGGATGGGACGGTATAAAAATCTATTAAATAAAATAAAATAAAATAAATCTTGTCAGGGTTTAATTTCAGGCGACTCGCCCTCATCCAATCCCCCACAGCGGACAAACACCAGGTAAGCACCGAGCCTGCCGGGGCTGTGTCTGATGAAAATGAGAGATACAGCTGGGTGTCATCAGCATATTGATGACATCTCACCCCAAACCCCCTGACAACCTCCCCCAAAGGCTGCATGTACACATCGAACAAGAGAGGGGATAAGATGGAACCTTGTGGAACCCCACACGTGAGGTCCTAAGGGAGAAGATGAAAACTCCCCCAGCACCACACGTTGGGTTCTCCCAGCCAGGAAAGAGCGGAACCATTCAAGAACAGTCCCGCTAATCCCTGTCCGGTCCCGCAGCCGAGTCAGCAACAACTCATGATCAACGGTATCAAAAGCAGCTGAGAGCTCTAGCAGGATCAACAGGGTCGAATGACCCCGGTCCAACTCACGGGAGAGGTCATCGACCAAGGCCACAAGTGCAGTCTCCGTGCCGTAACCCGGACGGAAGCCAGACTGCGAGGGATCGAGAAAAGTGACCTGGTCCAAATGCTCCTGAAGCTGTCGAGCCACCACTCGTTCAATAATCTTCCTTAAAAGGGAAGGTTAGAGACCGGCCGATAACCGGCTAGGACGCCAACGTCCAATGATGGCATAAACGTATGGGCTGTCAAGGCAAAAGTTACCCAGGAACATGGGGAGACAGAGAGCAAGCCTAGTGGAGGGGAAGGGTTGCAGCAAGGCTCTGGGAGCCACACAGAGGCTGCATCCCAACCTATGGACTCCACTAAGGACTCAGGAAAACTCCAAAGAGGAGTCTCAGGCCCTGCCAGAAGGCAGGGGAGGACAAGACTATGGGAGTGAACTGCCTGCCCCTCTCTCACAGGGGAAACCACACAGAGTGGAGCCTACTGGCCAACCTGATTCTGAAGCCCAGGACTTGGCACCTGCCTTACACAGGAGGGCCCAAATTCTGCAGAATCAAACCTGATAGCCACCATGGGGGGAGAGTTAGGGGCTGGGGAAGCCCCCACTGAACCCAGGGGGTTGCAGGCCGGCCAGGAGGTTGGTGATTCTACCTTAAGAGAAGGTGCTGATGGAAACACAAGCAGATTTCAGGTCAGAACTCAATAAGAATGAAACCTTGCCTAATTTCAATGAGGGAGGGACGGGTGTCTTTTCCCCACTGGTAAAAGTGCAGCAAACAGGGTCAGAAACCCAGCCTGTTGTCCTAAAGGGGCAAGAGCCTGGTTCTAAGGGTGACCGTTATGTCTCTAGCCTACCAGAGAAGGAGCAGGGAGACTCTGCAGCCTATGCTAAATTTGAAAGAGCAAGACCCAGAGGGGAACGGTGCTGCTCCTGAGAGACAAAAGGTAAAACAGCTTCTAGAGAAGAATTGTCATGGAAAACGCAGCTCAGACACAGAGCTGGCATCTCCTGCAGGGCAGGTCTGACTAATAGAGAGTGGAGTGGAGGAAACGGTTAATTGTACCCAGGATCTTTACTCCCTGCAAGACACAGAGGCTGCCAGGGATCGGGTCACTGAACATAGTAAACTGAATCAAGAGTTTCAGGGAGGGGCGTCTGAAATAACACTTGAGGGTCTTGACATCTAGTCCACAGAGTCAGACTCCAAGGAAGGAGACATAGATGGTTGTACAGACCCACTGGATCCTGGGGGAACAAACACAATTTGGGGGCAGGGCACAACAGATTCTGGTAGCAACAGCCCCTTGAGAGAAGCAACTTTTGTGTCTGTGATCGATGTGAGTGCAACTCCGTTCCACCATAGCATTAAAGACACAGGGGAAAGGCAAAAACTAGGGAATAATTCTCTCCTGACTGGGAATGACGCCAATTCTCCAGGGGAAAAGCTTCCAAATGCTAACAGCAGTGATGAGCCTTTTGAAATGCAGAGTAACCCAGACAATGTAATGGGGTAGGAGACATTTGCCCCAAGGTACAGACCAAGCTTACATTCTCTCCTGCTACCTCGGTAAGAGATTGTATAGGGGTGAAACTCTCCCATGTTATGGGAGAAACAACTGGTGAAGTTGCAGAAATAGACAGTGGACTGAGCAATGCACTTTGACACTTACTGCACACTCTCTCTTTGGGTTTCTACTGATGCTTATGATCTACAGTCTGGACAGTCCAGGTAGATCGGGCAAAGAAGTTGTGCCCTGGAGAAAAGACATAAGGTCAGTGAGAAACAATGGTAACCTACCTGTGCTAACATTCCACTTGGGAACATGGCCAACTTTGGTAACAGGGGAACAAATGATGTTGACATGGCGTTGTCACCTTTGACACATTCTTGCGCAAAGACCTACGAACCCCGACATCCATACTGATGTACCTTGAAGGTTATGGGCAGGGGGAACCCCACACGCAACACGGGACGGAGGGACATAGACATCTCAGTCTATCCCCCTACCAGATATTGAACCCAGAAAGAGTGAATCCTGATGATCACTCCACTGGGCAAGGGTTGAAAACAAGTGAACATAATCGCCTCACGATGCTAACAGAGTGTTTGGAGCAACACATGTATAACTCGAACCTGAATCGAGCAAAGGGAAATGAGGTGGGGGGTGTCATATCCTGAATCCCACCAACACAACACACCAACCACTTCAACATGTTCTGGATACAGGTTGTTTTCTGCATCCTTCACATGTTTCGGAAGCAGGTGAGTTGTCATAAGGAGACACTGGGCTACGTGTAGACTACAGGGCTAACAAATATGTAAAGGTAAAGGTTAAACATGTAGGTAATGTGAATTCTGAGAACTGGAAACTCACTTCATACAATGGAGAAATGCTAAGTCGTGACCTTGAGCGAGTGTGTATTCAGAAAAAGCCTAAACCCCTCTGCAGACACTAGCCATAGACCATTGAGTTGCAAATGGATTTTTTCCTGTGGACATGACTGAAAGCACAGAGTCACCTGGCAGGAAAATCAAAGAAAGGACCCTGGAAAAGTACTTAAGGGACAAAGACAAGACAAAAGTGAGCTTGTTGAGCTTAAGCACCATGAAATAAGGACTCTTTGAAACTCTAAGACTTGTACCCAGCCAAGCTTTCCATCGCTGATTGTGACATGAACTGAAATATCCTTGGACCTTGATTAGGGTAAACCTACGTTAGGAGAATCCAAGTACAGAGAGGAATGTGTTATTGGTTATGTTATTCTGATTTCTGCACTCTTGAGTATAATCTTGCACTGCATGCTTATACATGATTTATTCATTAAACTTCTTTTAACTGAACTTAGTGTGGTCCAGTGGAATCGCTAATCCTAACATTGGCAGGACAAAGTTTGGGGTTAATTCTGTGTTTACAAACACAGACGAACCTAGAGAGAAAGAGTCTGTGCTGGGAAACTGTGGCTGAAAAGGTGACAAGAAGGTTCCCCCGTTGCAGGCTCAATCAGTTCTAGAGAGAGAGCTGATCCAGTGAGAGCTACAAGCCAGGGAAACTGAGTCACGACAGCCTAGAGTGGGGGAGTGAGCCCCCAATTCCATGACAGCAGCGTGGAATTCTACCTTTAGCTGCAATCTGCAAATGTGGTTTCAATATGGCTGGTCCGGAGTGAGTGGCTTGTGGCTTGTGGCTTTTTGTGAACCAGGAAATGTCAGCATTTCCAGGTTCCCTGGAGTGTCTTTGAGAGCAGAAACTCCCTGGTCCTAAACTCAGTCCGGAGACTATGGCCTGAGCAGGTTACAGACTCGATGAACCATTATGATCTTGCAGCCACCGCTCTGAGAGACCATGGAATTCATCCCACGGCTTTTAGAAAGCTATCTGATCTCGACTGCCGCGGGAGGAGAGGCGTGATAGGCTGGAGTTCTTCAGCTTGGAGAAGAGACTGAGAGGGGGACAGGATAGAAGTTTATAAAATCATGAGTGGGGTGGAACGAATAATTAGGGAGCAGTTATTTACTCTTTTGACACCGTGCTCAGTACAGGAAATCCACAGCTACAGCCTCCCTGACAGATGGGCCGCCCAGCCTCTGTTTGAAAACCTCCAGCAAAGGAGAGAGCCCGCCCCCCACCCCCACCCCGCCCCAGGCAGTGTCTGTTCCGCTGTCCAACAGTTCTTACCATTAGGATAGTCTTCCTAAAGTTCAGCCAAAGTCTGCTTTCTTGTCATTTGAGCTCATTGGTTCTAATCCTGCCCTCAGGGGCAACAGAGAACAAGTCTGCTCCATCTTCTCTGCGACGGCCCTTCAGAGATTTGTAGACGACAATCATGTCTCCCCTCAGTCTTCTCTTCTTCGGGCTAAACACACCCGGCTCCTTCAACCTTTCCTCATCACACTTGCTTTCCAGAATCCTGACCATCTTTGACGCTCCCCTCTGAACCCGTTCCAGTTTGTCAATGTCCTTCATACAGTGTGGTGCCCAGAACTGGACACAGGACTCCAGATGAGGTATGACCTGTGCAGAATAGAGTGGAACTATGACTTCTCGTGACCTGGACACGATGCTTCTATTAATGCAAAGCAGCCTAAAATTGCATTAGCCTTTTTAGCCGCTGCATCACAGTGCTGACACATGTTCAGCCTGTGATCAACTACAACCCCCAGATCCTTTTCACACGTCCTGCTGCTGAGCCAGGGGTCCCCCATCCTCTACTTGTGCATTTGATTTTTCTTACCTAAATGCAGAACTTTCCATTTATCGCTGTTGAATTTCATTGTGTTAGTTTTAGCCCAGATTTCCATCTTGTCAAGATCAATTTGAATCTTGCTTCTGTCTTCTAAGGTGTTCACTATCCATCACAGTTTTGTGTCGTCTGACGATTTGATAAGCATCCCCTCTCCTCCTTCATCCAAGTTATTAATAAGGATGTTGAACAGACACTACAGGGCCCATGACCGAGCCCTGAGGCCCCCCACTTGATACCTCCCTCCAGACTGATGGGAAGTCATTGATGAGCACGCTTTGGGTACGGTTCTTCAACCAACTGTAAATCCACCTAACGGTAGCATCATCTAACGGTAGCCCATACGGTAGCATCATCTAACGGTAGCCACCTAACGGTAGCCCATATTTAACCAGCTTCTCAAGAAGGATATCTTGGGTGACTTCCTTGGACACTTGTCCGTTTAGATGATCTAACCAAGGAATCCCACCTAGTATACCTACTGTCTGCCCTCCTCTGCAGACTGCTGTAACCAACCTGATTGCAACCAAGCCAAGCACACGCACCTGAGACTTTGAATCCGCTTGAATATTTGTTAGTCTTCTCCCCTGTCTCTCCCACTGTCCCCCCCTCCTTGTCTTTTAGATTGTAAGCCACAGGCAGGGACCGCGTCTATTTCTATGTTTTGTACAGCACCAGGTCACATGACGGGCGCTATATAAATATTTATAATTATAATAATAACAATCAGCTTTGTAGAAGCCCAAGGTCTTTGTAGGATGTTTTCCCCTTTGTCATTCTTTAGGATCATTGAATTCTAATATTACATGATCAGGTTCCCACAGAGTTCCCCCTATCTTTACATCATTCACCAGTTCTTCCCTCTTGGCTAGGACCAACCTGACCCCTGCTTCCTTCTTCAACCTTCTGGAAGAGGGAGTCGTCACCAAGGCAATCCAAGGATTTGTCTCTTGAATGCCGACACTTATTTTAGAACCCAGCACTGTGTATCTACGGCGAGGATGATTTCCCCCCAAAAGGCATTAATTTGCCCTTCTCAACGCTGAATTTCATCTGCTGTTTTATTGTTCAATCACCCAGTCGCGTGAGATCCTTCTGTAACTCGTCCCAGCCTCCTTTGAACTTAACTGTCTTGTATAACTTTGTGTCATCTGCAAATTTAACCTTCTTACTCTTCACCCCAATTTCCAGTTTGTTCATGAATATATAAACCAGCACCGGTTGCAGTATGGACCCCTGATTATTACTTCTCTCTGTTGAGAAAACTGACCTTTTTACTCCTAGCCTTGGTTTCCTGTCTTTTCACCAGTTGTGCAGTGTCCTTGAGAAGACTTTCCTCTTATCCCTGGTCTATTTGTTTTCTCAAAAGTCTGAGGAGGGAACCCGTAAAACACTTTCCAATTTTTTTTTTCTCCACAAAAAGATATTTACTCGATTACTCTTATCCGCATGATTGTTGAGCTTCTCAAAGAATTCCAATAGATTGGTGAGGCATGACTTTTACAAAATCTATGCATGCTCTTCTCCACTATATAGAATGTGTCTATATAGGCACTGGGGTTTTTTGCCAGTGGCTTTACCTCTTTTTACTGTTGTTTTTATTGTTTTAGTAACCCTTTTATGTAATTTTAATATATTGTTTTTAAATGCTTTATGAGCTGCCACGAGTTGCCGTGAGGCTGGAGGGAGCGGGATTAACGGTTTTAATTAATTAATTAAATAAATAAATAAATGCATGTTCTTTACAATAGCCTCCACCAGTTTGGGTGAAAACATATGTGACGCTGTCCCAGTTAGGCTCGGTTCAGCTCAGCTGGGCCAGCGTTATGGCAGGCCGCTGGTTTGCAGCCTTCCAGATGTGGACCCGGTTCCTATTTATGTTCTTATGAGCCACCATCCGGCTATTAGAGGGTTATTTTAGTAATAGGTTAAATATCACGGAAAATAGCTCTGCAATTCCCTCTCTGCTTCCCTCTGGAACTTGTCTTGGCTGAAGAATACCATCTGGTCCTGGTCACCGATTACTGTTCCGTTTAGCAACCTTGTCTAGACCACGTCAATTTGTGGCCACTGTTTGGATTTATCGTCTAACGAAACGTAACTCCCTTCTCCCCCGACAGGCGGCTCATCCCCGGCCCCACGTCATGCTCCCCTTCAGCAATGGATCCGACTCCCCCTATGTCTCTGGCTTTCTCCTCACCTGTTTCCCAGGCTTTCAGAGCTGGCAGCACTGGCTGGGGATCCCTTTTGCTCTGCTCTTCCTGCTGGCCTTGGTGGCCAACCTAGCTCTGCTGGTGACGGTGATGGTGGAGGAGTCGCTGCACGAGCCCATGTATTACCTGCTGTGTGTCCTGGCCCTGCTAGACGTGGCGTTGTGCCTCACCGTCATCCCCCGCGTGTTGGGCATCCTGTGGTTTGGTCTTCGGGCCGTGTCCTTCTCTTCCTGCTTCCTGCAGATGTTTGTGATGAACTGCTTCCTGGCCATGGAGTCCACCACCTTCCTGGTCATGGCGTACGACCGCTATGTGGCCGTGTGCCATCCGCTGCGCTACGCCTCCCTCATCACTCCCCGCTTCGTAGTACACGCTGTGGTCTTCATTGTGGTCAAGAATGTGGCTCTGACATTGCCCATCCCGGTGCTGGCTGCTCGGCTTCCCTACTGCGCCCGCAACACAGTCAAGAACTGCATCTGTGCCAACCTCTCCGTGCTGCGGCTTTCCTGCGGGAACATCTCAGTCGCCCGGCTCTACCAGTTTGTTGGGGGCTGGCTCGTGCTGGGCTCCGACCTGGTGCTGATCCTGTTCTCCTACTGCCTGATCCTGAGAGCCGTACTGCGTCTGCCTGCCGGGGCCGCTGGCACCAAGGCCTTCAGCACCTGTGGTTCCCATCTCATCCTTATCTTCTTCTTCAACACCATCCTGGTGGTTTTCATTTTCACAAACAAGGCCGGAAAGCTGATCCCTCCAGACGTTCCCATCCTCCTCAATGTCCTGCACCAGCTCATACCTCCAGCGCTCAACCCCATCGTCTACGGGGTGCGCACCAAAGAGATCCGGCAGGCTCTCCTGAAGCGGCTGCAGCTGCTGCGGTGGGACAAGATGGACCAGACCAGGGGCTGATCAGCCATCCCAGGAGTCGGGCTTCCTGTTCAAAGAGACCCCAGATGTTTCACAAACATCTGCAGAGAATGCCGCCACACATTAGGATCACCTGATCTGTATTTATACAACGTTTGACCATGAAATCTCAGGACTCAGACGTAGTTTAAAGATGCTTTTTTCTGATGCACAATTTTCATCAATTACACCCTTATTTATCTCAGGCCGACCTTGTCACAGTGACTTAGTGACCGTGAGACTTGATATTTGCAATCCCCTGTTCTACGGGCTTCCAGTGCCAGCCGTGCTTCTCTGTCGCTTGCAGCTAGTTCGGAATGTGCCAGCACGGCTGCTGATTGGTTTGGGCCACCGTGATCATATTACACCTGCCCTACATTCTCTGCATCTAACATTGTGCTGCTGGTGTTCAGGGCTTTGAACGGTCTAGGCTGTGGCTACATTTGGGTCCTGCTCCTGGAGCCTCACCTTCATAGTTCTCTGTGCTCTGAAACTACCTGCTCTTTGGGGATCCCACCACTGTGTCTTAAGCTCTCAGGAAATGGGGTCTTTACTGGGTTGGGCCCCTCAGTGTAGAACTCGCTGCCTCCAGAGGTCTGTCTCAGTTCTTTCCTAAAGCACCTGAAGACTTTTTTATTCTCCAGGTACTTTTAGAGGAGCCACTGTTGGTTCCCCAACTGTATCTCTTCTGTCCTCTGAAACCCTTTGAAACGAGACTCCATTTTGATTCTTGTGCGATTTTGGCTGGGACTGAGATCTCACTGAAATCTCGGCCCCAGTGCAAGGTATCTTTGTGGGAGGGGGGACGGATAAAATAAAAAATAGCTGGGCGTGTGCAAAATGGCTTCCGAGTCCGCTCTACGCATGTGCACCTCTTTTCCAAAATGGCGTAGGCAGGGTCACCGCCATTTTGGAAAATGACAGCTGGTCTGCACATGCGCAAACAGCACCATGCATGCGCAGAACGGCGGTCCTCTTCCAAAATGGTGGTGACACTTCCTGCTGCATTCTGGGAAAGGGCTGCAGATGCGTAGAATGCCCCGGAGAGCCATTTTGCGCACGCCCAATTTTTAAAAAAATGAGTTTTATTCCCTCCCGCCCCCCGGGATAGAAAGCAGCTGCCAGGGTTTGGGCCCGGAGGAAGGCACTTTGCACGATTCTCTCTCTTTCTTGGTGAGCGAGAATTCAGGCAGATCTCAGCTCATTCTCGGTTCCAAGTACGAGCCAGGAACCATCGAGTTTCCCTAAGAGGAATCTCCGCGAAGCCCAGTCAGGAGTTCTGGTGAGGATGAGAAACCTTTATTTTTTGAGACCAGTTGAGGGGTGTGACGTCTAGTTGGGAGAGCTTCAGAAATGCCAGGTCTCAGCTGACAGAACAATTTAGTTTTATATTTATTTCAAGACCACATGGAAATCAATCCCAGACAACACAGATTATATAAACCTCATAGTATCTGAGTTGAAAATAATTCCCCCAAATTGCTCCAGCAAACACAGACAATGATAAGTATGCGCATACGCTTTCTCGCATAGATATAGACACGTCTACCCCCGGCTGCAGGAAAGGGGAGAGGAGTCCAGTGAAGATCCTACCCCTGGGTCTCTAGGCCCAGTCAGCTTCACCTGGGTCTCAACTACCTGCCCCAGATGGAGACCAGGACTTCAGTGCTTCCCCCACAACAGCTTCCCCACCGATAATCCTCAGAGCCCCCAGGACGGTTCTGACAGGCCTCTTTCCGACCATCACCTCACTAGGCCGGAGGCTGCTTGTTGCTATCTAGCTAGGGGGGGCCACCTAGGCCAATTTTTAAGGAACAGTTGCAGGGCCCTGCAATGTGTATTTTTCATAAGTGGCCTGGAAAAATATACCGAGGTGGCCCCCCTACTGCTCTCTCTCCTCTCCAGAGCTTCACCTTCTCTCCAGACAGAACCCAAAATGGCCTCCCTTCCTCCCACGCAGCTTTTGCGCTGAGAAATGTAGTGCTTTTGCTCTCCCCGGTGCCCAAGCCTGCTGGGGATTTTAGTCCTCAGTCTCTAGTAAGTAAAGAAATTTATTGTAAGCCACATGGCTGTAACAAAATATGTAGATATAAACAACATAAACAATATAAAATACAAACGGAAAACAATACATAAACATAGACCAAACCTAAAACCTCTATAATGAGATCAGTAATACAAGACAACAAAGGGATCCTTAGTCTCTAAGAGTGTGTCAGACAGTCTCTGCATTACCTTGGTCGAAAGCGTTAGCTCAGCTCAACGCTTAGAAAAGGCACCGAGGTCAACAGGTCGCTTCAGAAATGGAGATCACACACACATTTTGCCGATTCCAGCTCGGTGGCGTTCAGCTGCCGCCCGACTTGCAATCTCTCCGTGACAAGTTCTGAGCACAGCAGAATTTCATTCTTTTCCTTCTCAGTCCAACAGCTCGGGCTGTTCCCCCTCCACACACAAGCAGTTGAAAAGACGACAACACTAGGGCTGGGAAGTTTAGATTCAGCATAATCCGTAACTGCACGCAATGGGCCGCTACAGACGGACCCAACCAGAACAGCGTGACAACAAGCCTGTTTCAGTGCAGTTCCAAAATTAAAAAATGACTGCGCATAAACAAATGACTGCCAGTCCCGTTCTGCACACGGCCAAAATGGCGGCGACAGAGTCGGCTGCCACTCTGCACACGGGCAACGGCCATCTTTCTCCCGTGCAGACTTGCTGCCCTTTCCCAATTTGGCAGCGATGCTGCCACCGCCATTTTGGAAAAGGCCACGGGCGCACTGACCAGTCTGCGCATGGCCGCTGGTGATTTAAATACAGATCTGTAATATGAATTTAACATTTAAATCCAATAACTTTGGGGAAACAAAATGAAATTGGATTTTTTTTTAATTTTCCCCCTTTATTTTTCATGCCTCCCCCCTCCCAATACTGTGCCCCCTTTGCACAATTTTTCCCACTCCCTCCCCCCTTTTGTGAATTTTCCACTTAAAATAGGAAAATTTCTGTGAATTTTATCTCAAACCTTTGCCATAGTTTATTGGTTTTTAATACTGGTGTGATCCTATTACACCTGCCCTGTGTTCCTTGCATTGGATGCCTGTGTTGAGTGGCAGGACATTGTGCGCCGTATCCCTGCAGGTGTTTGACAGCAAAGCCTTGCGGGGCGGGGGGGGGCTTTCAGACCGGCTGAACCTCGCGCGTATCCTGGCTGCGCATTCCCTCCCGCAGTCACAATATGCGCGGGGGCGGGGGGTAGGGGGTGGAAGGTCTGAAAGTGGCCTCAGTTCCTCCCTCCTCATCTTCAAAAAGCAACTGAAGATTTATTTATTCTCCTGATGCTTTTAGAGGATCGGCGGCTGGTTCCCTCTTTATATGTTTCCTCCTCCCTCTTTGCCACCCCCTTTTCAATTGTTTTTAAAATGCCTTTGTATTTTATATGGATTTTATATTGTTTTATTACGGTTTTGTAAAGCACCATGTGGGCCTTTCTGGTGGTGGTGGGGAAGTGCTATAAAATAATTAATTTATTATATTATTATTATTATTATTATTTTATTGTATAAGAAGACAAACCAACCCAAAATTCAGCCAAAGCAATGTGCCACAAAAGCGTTGCCAACTCTAATAAAAAAACCAGAACACAATGAATTAAGGCCATTTCTAGATGTGCCTCCTGTCTCCGCGGATTTGTCAATCTGCTTTCTGCAATCTCATAGGGGTGGGGATTGATAAATCTGGAATTTAAAAGAATGTGCAAGCCGCACTTGTTTCCAATTGTGGCCAGGCAACGTCCTACGGGGGGGAGGGGAGGATGCATCTAAACTCCCCTCTAGAGGTGGGACTTGGGGCAAAAAAACGGTTACCGGTTTTACCAGTTACCGGTTTACAAAAAATCAGTTTACCGGATTAAAACCAGTATATCGGTACCGGTTTTTTTCCATTGATTTCGATGGGGAACTGTCCCCCCACCCCTACGAGAATATATTACACAATCCCTGAAAATATAAGGGGACTACCTCTGTAAAACCTACAACCGTGGTGCAAGAGTACTTGGGCAAAATCACAATAAGAATTACTCCGGCCCTCAGGCTTCTGTTACCGTATGCCTCCTGCAAAACCCTCCCAGTCCCTGCCTCACAGCGGCAGGATATACCGTCACCTATTTCATTGCAAATAATCTGACTGCATAAGTTTACCAAGGAGGGATAAGATTAAATTTAAGACTAGGACAAGTCAATCAGGGTGATGGCCAAATTACATTAGGCTTCAGAGTGCCACTCGTACCCATCTGCACCTGTTACAGGCAGACTTAAGCCAAGGAGTCATCCGGGAGGGCTCTGAACTCCAGAAAATTCTTCCTATAGTGAAATGCGCACAATAAAAGATCCGCGTCCAGTATCACCCCCAGACTCTGGACCTGCTAAGGTATACGAGGGCAAACCCCCCCCCCCCCAATCATGGGGGATGCTACCTCCCTTGCTCTCCCCACCATCACCTCTGTCTTATCGCGGTTGAGCTTCAGTCTGCTCTGCCGCATCCATTCCGCCATGGCCCCCAGACACTGGGATAGCAACGAGACAGCAAGGTCTGGGTCACTTGAAAAAGAGAGTTACAACTGAGTATCATCAGCATATTGGTGACACCGCACCCCGAACCCTCTCACGATCTCCCCCAAGGGCTGCATGTACACATTAAATAATAATGGAGACAGAATAGAACCCTGCGGAACGCCACATGATAAAGCGCAGGGGCAAGATGTCGCATCCCCCAGCACCACCCGCTGGCTTCTCCCCGAGAGGAATGAACGGAACCATTCAAGAACAGTCCCATCCAGACCCCCCAGGTCATGCAGCTGTCTCAGCAGCAGCCCATGGTCCACTGTGTCAAAAGCGGTCGAGAGATCTAGCAGGATGAGAAATGTTGAACATACTGCATCCATCTCC
>QEPC01015409.1:234219-244292 GCA_003113815.1 Sphenodon punctatus
GCCCGCATTGACCATGGCCCAGAATCCCACTGCTGATTCTAGGCCATGGTCGGGGGACAGACGAGATGATCCCCCTGATCACAGGGGGGAATCACATTGAACACGCAAATGGAGATGGTCCAGGCAGGACCTCCGTTTGCGTGTTCAATGTGATTTCCCCCCCCCCCATGATTCACGGGGGTGAACATCTGGTGGGGAGCTTCCGTTCCCCCCAACAGACGTGACGCGACCACGATCACCATGTGGGAATTCCCCATGGTTGAGTGTGATCTCGTAACCTCTGAAAATACCCTCTGATCAGCGGCATCCAGATGTTCACCACGGTCAATTACCCAGAGGGACCGAAGCCAACCACACTTCCAGAGGTCAGGACGGGACCATCTCCAGAAGCGTGGTGAAAGCGATTCCCACTGGGAATGGGAAACCGCCAAAAGTAACGACTGAACGCCAACCACCAGGCGGAATCAGAATGAATGACCCCCAGCCGTGGCGAGAGCATGCAGCATCGCTGCCAGGCAACGCACAACACATAGACTGGGGAGGGAGATTTAAAGGGCACACAGCAGCAGGGGAAGGTGGCGAGTTGGTGCAAGATGGAAAGGAGAGGAGAGCGGAGGGTGAGCGAGGCTGGGGGAAGGAAGGGGTAGGGGACAGGGGCCACTGTATGGACAATAAACACGAGGTGTAGCTACAACAACAGCTCTATAGACTGCTTCATGGTAACAGGAAGGGGGCAGGGGATCGGATCAGCTGCGGACCGGTGTGTGCCTGCAGATGGCACCCCTCCCCTGGGTGCACCTGTGCTCCCGTCAGTGCGGTTTGAAGCTGGTTGCCTGTTGTCATCTCCTCCCTGCTATCAGTGCTTGCTGGACATTCTGTGCGCTCAGTTGCTGCAGCTGTTCTGGGTCTGCTCCCCACACATCGCTCCCTAGTCGTGCCTTGTTTCACCCTGTAGCCTTATCGCGTGTCCTTGGAGCTCCCTTGCTCCACTCCTCAGTCCCCATGGGATCGTGGGGCCCCTCTTTCCTTGCTGCTCAGACCCTCTGCCTGCTGGACCATGGGCAGCTGTGCTGCCCTGGGGCTCCCGCACCCCAGTTCTCCTGGCACCTCTCATAATTGGACCATCCGGGAGGCCATGACCCTAGCTGACCTGTGGCGTTCCCCCGCCATGCAACTGCTCCTGTGCTGCCCGGATACCCTCTCTGGTGCCTATGTGAGTCTGAGCTCCAGCCTTCAGTACTACGGCTATGAGGCTGGCACCCGCGATTGCCGCCTGCATGCGGAGGCGCTGGTTCTCCGTCCCTTTCCTGATGGGTGAATTCCGGAGATGAGGTGCTTGCATGTGGCATGGTCTGTGGTGGAGACTGTGTTGGCCCTGTCGGTGTGTAGCCTGGCTGGGTTCACGACTTGTCTGGAGGAGGGGGGCCCTGCCTTGGGTGTTTCCTTCTTCGGCTGCATCCACGGCGCCCATGGCTACCAGCAGTCATGTGGGGTGGTGTACTACCACCTGTTGCAGCTTGGGCACCTGCCATGGCCCCCAGCTTCTGATTATACCTAGTCAGAGCACACCAGACCAGAGCTGGCAGCGCTGGCTGCTGTGTGGTCCCGTGCTGATGCTCAGGTGGAGCTTGCCTGCCCGGCTCTGTTTGAGGCCTACTACCTCGCTGCCCACCACATGGCGGGGTTGGGCTATCGCCGGGGAATACTTCAGTGGCCCCACTACTTGCATCTGGTGGGCCAACCGGTCCCAGCCCCCTTCATGACCCTGTGCAACTGGCTGTGAGGCCCCCTGTGTCTTCAGTGTCATGGAGCCCCAACATGTGCTCCCTACACCTCCCTGCCGGCTCAGGGCACTGGCCACTCACTCCATGTCGTTCTGGCCTCGCTGCTGTTGTAGCTGGGTCACGTGCCTCCGTTCTGCTCACCTGTGTCACTGTGCCCCCTCCCAGGGAACCCCCTGTCCTCCGCTGCCTGTGGTGTGCCTCTCTATGCCCGCCCCCCCAGCTGGTTTCTGCTGCCTGACACTGCTAAGGCTCTCCCCGTGGTGTACCCCTTCCTTGCATGGCCGCCCGCTCACCTGTGTCTGTGCCTGGCCCCGCCCCTGCGGTGCCTCCGTGACTGTGTGGGACTTGGGGCCACTGGACAGCATGTCCCTGCTTCCTCCAGGGGTGTGTGTATGTGCGTCCCGCAGGTTCCTGATCGCCTCCATTCCCAGCCGTGCTTCTGCATCAGCAAGGGGGATCCTTGCCATCTGGACCTGCCTCGGATTGCTCCGGTGCCTTCCCCAGCTTGTGCCCTCCCCCTGTGACCCTGCTCTGTCCCTGTGGGGACCACTGTGACTTGGGCTGTCTGTGTTGCTGTTGGGTGGCCCATGCTGCCTGTGCTGTCCATGGGGTTCTGGGTGCCGTTCACCATCTCCTGGCCTGTTCCCGGCCCGGTCCCCTCCCCTTCCTTGGCCTTGGGCTCCCCCCCCCCCCATTTATGTGGTGCTGTGTGTGTTGACCTTCCCGGTGTGCTCCTTCCTTTCCCAGTCAGGTGTGTTTGCGCCTGGGCGTGTGTGTGTGTGGTCTGTGTTATGCTGTGTCCTTAACTTCCCTGTGCCTGTTGTGTGTGACGCCTCTGCCGCTCTTCTCCCTCCTCCCCCTCCCTTCCCATTTCCCTTGTGCGGGCATTGCCTTCTGGTGCTTTTGGCTTCCTTTGCCCTCAGTCGGCCATGTCTGCCTCCCGCCCTACCCCGGTGTCTTCTGGGTGTTCTGACCACGGTCTGGCATCAACGTAATGTCTGTTGCGCTGCCCTGGGCCGTGGGACGTCCGTCCGTTTCCTTGCCGTGGTCCCTCTCCCATCACGTCTGTTCAGGGCTTTCCTGTACTACGGGAGGGGGTATCTGTCTCTCCACAGTTGGGAATCCACTGGGGTGGCCCGGGAGTGTGTAATGTCTGAAATTACCCACCAATACACTGAATTATAAGACTTTCAATTCTTCATTGAGGCTCAATTCAAATAAAAAATGGATTATTCCTTAGGTTGAAATAAACTCTAATTTCAGTAATTAAATACAATAGGTGCAGTCCAATACCCCATGCAATGTGCACCTACAGTAGGCGCAGTTTACTTACGCTCGGGCACATGTGCGTATGCGCGACCCGCGTGCAGCAAGCCGCTCAGTGCAATGGCACAACCCTGCCAACACAACCCCCCTGAGCCCACACATCCTGAAGCCATGCCTGCTCCATCCCCTGGACTGCAGGGGGGGTGCACTCGGAGGGGTCGTATTGGCAGGGTTGCATCGTTGCACCGAGTGGCTTGCTGTGCACGGGTCGTGCATGCACACGTGTGTCCCCACTGCCTGGCCGGGAACTGCACCAGCGGGCGGCATACACTGCCACTTGGATTACACTCATTGTCTTTGATATCTTTAATCTATACAGAATTCTTTAATCAGAATACCCTAAAACATGTGCATTTTAATAATGTACATCTTCTGCCAGATGCCAATATCTGTCCACCAAAATAATGTTAATTTCAGCAATAGTTCTGTTCATTCTCTGTTTTCATTATTGCTAAGAACCCAAAGAAAGATATGAGATTGGTGCCCTCTGTAGGAGAGAGGGGAGCTGTAATTTTCATGTACCATTTGATTTAAATGGAAAGAAATAATCGAAATGCAAAGAACAAACATTCAAAACTAAAAGTGCGCTCACAATGGGAGACTAACGTTTTAACAGAATTTCACAGTCCAACAGTGTCAATAAAATCTAAAGAGCCATGAATTCAGGCAGAATGCCACCTACCGGAATTCTACAGGTCCCACTAGGGGGAGCTCATCTACTACCAGAAACTTGCAATTAAACTAATTGTTTAATTTCTCCAGAGGTCATAATGAACCATAATATAATTCTTTCCAAACATGTTTAATACAGATTTCTGCATGTTCAAATGCAGTAAAGTTAAAGAAGATGGGTAATTTCAGACGTGACGGTAGGGATGGGCAAACAGATCATGGTTTGGGTTTGGCCGTTCGGTTCGGTCTGGTTCGGTTCGGCAGTTTGGTTCGGCCGTTCGGTTCGCTCGCCGCGCTCGGGTTCGGCCATTCTGTTCGCCCATGTTTGGTTTGGTTTGGGCATTCGGAAAAAGTATTGCGAGAGCCCGTGATCGCGCCGGAAACCTGAAATTCGAGTGCATGCGGAGCTTGTGTGGGTGAGAGCGTGTGTGTTGTGGGTTTTCGGTTGTGATTCGTGTGTTTTGGCTGTGTGGTGTGTGTTGGTTTTGGTTTGGCTGGTTGGTGAGTGTTGGTGGGCGCTGTCTGTGTGTGTTGGCTGTGTGTTTTAAAAAAAAGAAAATGGAGAAGAAGGTGACCAGTGCCACCAACATTAAACGCCCGGCCTGGGGGAAGGCCAAGGTGGCAGAGCTGGTGGTGGAGCCCACCCTCCTGTTGTTTCGACGTTTGTGTAAGACCTGGCTGTTTCGCCAGGTTTTTGGCGAGGGGGCGGGTAGGGTGGGGGATAGGGTTTGGGAGGGAGGGTGAGTTTTATGATTTGTTTTAAAATTTGTTTTTTATTGTTACATTTTTTGTGTTGTTCACCGCCCCGAGCTGCCTTTGGGCAGGAGGGGCGGGATACAAGTTTTAAATACATTTTAAAAATTGAGGAATCACAGAGTCCCATGAGACTGCTGGGGCCGGCTTGCGCTGCTCATTGGCCAGGGATACATCCATCAGATACTACTGAGCTGCTCGACCCTCCCAACACGGGCCCAGTTCAAGAGTTCAGCCCTGATTAGGGCTCTGAGATGTCTGCTCCCTCCTCCCCTCTCTACATTTCCCTCAAAAACCCAACTGCCACAGCACCAATAATAATGACAACGATAACGACATTGTCGTTTTCATTTCTCATTATCGTTTTTGTTATTGTTTTTGTTATTATTTTTGTTATTGTTTTTGTTATCATTTTGGGTATATTTTTTAGTATCATTTTTATATCATTTTCTGTATCAGTATCAATATCGTTATCGGTATATTTTTTGTTATTGGCATTAATATTTGTTATTGTTATCAATATCGTTACTGTTATCGGTATTCTCGCTTGTCGTTTTTGGCATTCTCGGTTGCCGGGGGAAGCTTATAACTCCTGCTCTGAGGCTTCTAAATTTGAAGGCTAGCCCGCAAGCCCTATACGGTGCTGAAATCTGGGGCCTTTTTCTCAGGGGCAATATAGAGTCTTTTTAAGATTGCTTTTCACGGCCGATATTATCTGTACCTAAGAATTAGGGATGGGAATTTTGGTTTCAGATAAAACCAAAAGTACCCGAAAATGGCCATTTTTGGATGAATCCAAAATTTCGGTTTCGGTATTATCGGATCTTTTGCATTGAATTTTGTACTGGATTTTTAACATTGTGGTTTGTCCCCCATTATAAAACCGCAATGTTAAAAATCCGGTACAAAAATCAATGCAAAAGATCTGATAGTACCGATATTGAAAAAGAACCGAAATACATGAGGACCGAAACTGAAATTGGCTGAAACCAAAATTTTTCCCAGAGTCCCATCCCTAGTAAGAATACTCCAGCTAGTCTTGTGAGACTTGAAACAGGTGTTTTGCTGGTCTCGATAAAACTAGACTCGGCTCATGTTTCTTATTGGTTGAGGGTGAGGGGCGTGTCAGAAGACAAGCTTCCCCTCCTTTGCCCTATGGAATTTACTTCTTCTACCCACACGTCTCAGCGGTATAGGAAGTTAATTCTTCTCTCATGAATGGCGGGCCAGTCTATGGAGGCATTGGCTCATATGCCCAATTCTATAATAAAATCCCTGATATATAGACAATTGGCAGACCTGGCTATCTCAGAGGATATGATGAAAATTGCCAAATTAAAATCTGTTCCACTATACCACCTTTTCAAAAAAGCCTCTGGGTTTGAACATTATTTGTCGGTTCTTGACAATCCCGTGCTAAGAAGAGCTCTTACGCTTCTTCGATTTGATCTTATCCCCTCTAAGGTGTTGTCTGGGAGATGGAAGGGCCTTCCGTACTTCCTCCGATTGTGCAGCTGCAACCTTGTTCAAACTGAGGATTTATTACCTCTATTGTTTCATTGCCCCGATACTGACGAGTATCACCAGAAATGTCTGTATCCAGCAATATTATTAATATTAATTATTATATTTGGCATAATGCCGTAAATAAAATAACATTATTAATGATTATTATTATTATTAGCAAGCAAGCATTTATATAGTGCCAGCAATGTACCCGGCACTTTACAAAGTAATGGAATAGATACGGTTCCTGCCCTAGGGTTTACAATCTGAGAGACCGGGGGGGGTGGGGAGACGAAGGAAGAGGAACAGAGGGAGAGACAAGGAGTGTATCATTCACGAAGATGCGAGGTCCCAGGTGCACGCGCTTGACTTGGTTACATCAAGAATGACGGCTGGCTGGTCCNGAGGGGATCAGCAGGAGTTAGGAGAAGGGAGCGAGGAGTCGGGGAGGGCAGAGCGGAAGAGGTGGGTCTTGAGGAGGGATTTGAAGGGATGAAGGGAGGGGGCGAGGCAGGGAGGGAGTTCCAGGCATGGGGGACAGCTAGGGAGAAGGGATGAAGGTGGTTAGGGGAGCAGGGGAGGCATGGGAGGATAAAGAATAAGACTTATTGGTCAGCTCAAAAATTATTAATTTTTCTGGTCTCATTTAAAGATACTGATTTTATTTGAAAGCTTGCCAAAATGGCCCTCACTTTGATTAAAAGGAACAAAGATATTTCAAAAACGTAGGGATAAATTCTGTTGATGGTGATTCACCACTACCCAGTTTGCCAATTTTAAATTTTAGATTTTATGTTTGTCATGGGTTGGAGGGTCCGCACCCCCACTTTACCGGGTTTGAGTGACTCAGTTTCCCTCGCGCACAGCCCACTTGAATCAGTTTCTCTCTGGCTGATTCAATCCTGAAGCAGGGACAACCCCTTTGTCACCCAAGGGCCCAATCCTTCCCGTTTACAGACTCTTTATTCTCTGAGTTCGCCAGTGTTGAGGCACTGGGGCTCAGCGTGTTTCCCAATGTTAGACACAGAATCTTCTTCAAAAAGATAAGAAGAAAGTTTATTGATTACATAAGCAAGATAATTGACACAGAGTGGTAACTAGAAATCAAAGGTAAATATAACGCATTCCTAATCTATACTGGTGGAGTTCCTAGATAAGAATCTTACCCTATAAAGGTCCATATTAAGTTCTGGTTTCTCAGTCAGTGATGTAAGTTGACTGGGCGCTGGTTCTTAGAGAGTTTAAATCAAAGTCCCCTCTCTCAGTTCATGGTTCGGCTCAGCCTTCCTGGCTGCAAGATGTTGAGTGAGCTCCCAATAGTCACTGCCCCCCAATGGGGTACAACTCTCCTTATATCCTTGGGGGTAAACCCCTCGTATCTTCTCGAGGCTTCTAGAATTCCTTTTGTTCTCTCTATCAGCTTTCTGTGTCTCTAGTCTGGGGTGAATCCACATCTGGCCATTTCCTTGATTTCCCGGTTCTCCTTTCACAGTACATGATTGAGTTTTACAGTTCGGAATTGTTGAACCTTTTGCTTTACATATTTATTAGGTTTGTAGCCTACATGTAGGCCAGTATCACACATGTGTGACCCTATGCTCCTTTGTGACAGCCCCCCAGTAAGACAGCATGTGGAGCGGACACAACAGAGTCCTGTAACATGCTAAGACTGGTGTGTCCCTGCGTGATAGTGCGTCTGCAAGCACATTCTGTTTAGCTTTTACATGTTCAATACTCATGTCAAATTCCTGCAAAAACAGGCTCCATCTCAGGAGTTTGGAGTTGGAGTCTTGCACACTATTGAGCCTCATATGCTATTTCATTTTCACTTGTACGATGCCCTGAGAGCCCAGCATTTAGCTGGGGTTTTTTTTGGAAAGTCTCTCAGGCAGAACAGATGAAACTATGTTAGAGTACCGTTTGGGGGCTAGGGACTTCCCGGTGACGGAGAGTATTGCCAGATTTCTGGTACAAGTTCTGCACTACAGGCAGAATTTTCTCAATTTTAGACCCCCGAATAGTTTAAAGACGAGTCCCTGTAGAGGGGGGGGGGGCACTCTTGTTCTGGCCCATTGTAGCGTAAGGGGCTGATTGCCTCACCTGAAGGAAGGTGGCTGGTATAATAGATTGCTGTAAGTAGTCTAGGGACCCTTCTATGAGGAAGATACTGAAAGCCTGGGGCGGGATCCCATGCTTTGTAGTATTAAAATAGGGGGCTGTATTTAAGTAGGAGGCGGCTGTATGGCTTTATCCCCTGATGTATTTGACATTGCTTTGTAATTTTATGGCTGGTATTGTATGTGTAGATCACGTCTGATTTCAGCCCTCTTAATTTTTGGGATATTTTAAGTCTCTATTTGTATGCGCTGTATATATTATTATGCTGTAGATGCTATTGATTTGCGTCGTATGTATTATTTGATTTCTTGTTTCTTGCTTGCAATAACCTTTGGTTATGCAATAAACTTAACTATTAAGCCATTTTAGGGGCGAGTGGTTGGTGTGGACTGTTAATGTTCTACCAAATACGCAAGGTTTAAGTTTCTTCACAGCCCAGACTGTGGCCAGAGACTCTCTTTCAATGGCTGCTAGATTCTTTTCCCTTGGGAGCAGTTTCTTGCTAAGGTACGCGATGGGACGGTCTATTCCATCCTCCCCTTCTTGTGTGAGGGTTGCTCCCAAGCCTGTTCTCAGAGGCGTCAGTCCAGACATGGAATAGTCATAGTCAGGGCTGATTAACACTGGGGCCTCAGACAGGCCCCTCTTAAGTTTGTCAAACGCGTTGTTACACTCGTCTGACATTGTAACTTCTCTGGGCATCGCTTCTTGCATTTGTCAGTTAAGGGGGTCTCTATGTGACTGAAACATTGGACATAACGGTGGAAATAGGCAGTCATGCCTATGAACCTCTGGATCTGTTTTTTGGTTGTGGGCGTAGGGTCAATGTTATTTGACTCTATTTTTTCTTATTTGGTAAAGAGCAAATTAAAATGCATTCAAACAGTTTTAAAGGGGGAGGTAAAAGAAGGCAGAAGAGATACATTTGGGGGAACCAGCGGTGGATCCTCTAAAAGCACCTGGAGAATAAAGGCACATTTTAGAGGTCAGGAGGGAGGAACGGAGATGGACATCCGGAGCGAGGGAGTTCCACATTGAGGGGCTGCCACGACAAAGGCTCCGTCACCCGCTGACATAAGACACGATGGCCCGATCCCCAAACAGCAGGTGGTTTCTGATCAGAGAGAGCCTGCAGGACCCAAGTGTAGCCAGAGCCCAGACTGTGCAGGGACCTGAACACCAGCAGCACCATGTTAGATGCAGAGAACGCAGGGCAGGTGTAATATGATCACGGTGGCCCAAGCCAATCAGCAGCCGCGCTGCCACATTCCGAACGAGCTGCAAGCGACAGAGAAGCACAGCTGGCACTGGAAGCCCGTAGAAGAGGGAATTGCAAAAATCAAGCCTCATGGTCACTAAGTCACTGTGACGAGGTCGGCCTGGGATAAATAAGGGTGTAGATGATGCAAATTGTACAGCAAAAAATTGCATCTTCGAACTACATCCGAATCCTGAGATTTCATGGTCAGACGTTGTATAAATACAGACCAGGTGATCCTACTCCACTGTGTGGCCGCATTCTCTGCGGATGTTTGTGAAACATCTGGGGTCTCTTTGGACAGGAAGCCCGACTCCTGGGATGGCCGATCAGCCCCTGGTCTGGCCCATCTTGTCCCACCGCAGCCGCCGCAGCCACTTCAAGAGAGCTTGCCGGATCTCTTTGGTGCGCACCCCGTAGACGATGGGGTTGAGCGCTGGAGGTATGAGCTGGTGCAGGACATTGAGGAGGATGGGAACGTCTGGAGGGATCAGCTTGGCGGCCTTGTTTGTGAAAACGAGAACCACCAGGATGGTGTTGAAGAAGAGGATGAGGATGAGATGGGAACCACACGTGCTGAAGGCCTTGGTGCCAGCGGCCCCGGCAGGCAGACGCAGTACGGCTCTCAGGATCAGGCAGTAGGAGAACAGGATCAG
>QEPC01015414.1:14521-35520 GCA_003113815.1 Sphenodon punctatus
AGAAGCCAGGAGACATGGAGCGGAAGCAGCATGGTCCTAGGTACTTCCAGCCCCCCCCAGCCATGACGTGTGAGGGCGGGTCCAGAGTCATGTCACACACGGCTGACCAACAGGGGGCTGAAGCCCCCTGAGCCCCTCCCCCGGTGAATCCACTCCTGCAGAACAGCTGCTCAACCCTGCAGGCATCATCTTTAAGAAGGGCAGCCATGGCTGAGAAGCTATTTGCAGCAAGGTCAAGACTTTTTTCCTTCTCCTTTTAAACTGAAAAACCAGGAAGAGGCCTGATGTGGGACACATACACACCCAGCCAGTGAGTAAACCCCTGCCAAACCCCCACTCTTGGCCCTGCCTGAACTCTTTCTTTCCCCCAGGTGGGGGCCGGAGGTACCCATGTGGTTTGTCTTTGTCCCCTGCTTGCTTCTGGCCTCTGTGCCAGCCCCCTCTCCTGAAGCCGCACCCCCTTGAGGGAGGGCTGAGAACACCCAAGCTCTCACTGCTCCTCTCGATTTATTCTCCCAAATTATTCATGAGAATTTTTTCCCCCTCACTTCAGCCCTACCCTCAAAACTTGGACTAGTTTTCAAAGTGGCTTCTTGGAGGGAAAATATCCCCCACACCTGTCCCAATATAAAGATACTGGTTATATGTACTGACTTGTCATAACAAAACTCTTCAGGAAAAGAATGAGATGGTTTAAGAATGTGTATCTTTTGCATAGATTCTTATTTCATTTTCTTTTCATTAATTAGAAAAGCAACATTTCTGTCACTACATTACTTGATAGTTAGGGAGGTGGTGTTGGCAGCAGGAGTTATAAATTTTGACTAATATCTTAGGGTTGATTACATTATTGCTATATATTTACATTTATAAAAATGACTTGTCTGTATCAAAAAGGGTAACCATGCAGGGCCAGCCTTAGGCATGTGTGACATTGCCCCATGCCAACTTGGGACCCATGTCAGGGGGCAGGAGCATCTCAGTCTGTATTCTCCCCCAATGCCTCAAACCAGTCAGCCATAGTATGGGGCTGTCCAGCCTGCTGCCCTCTTTACAGGCTGTGGCTCAGGCTGTGTGAGAAACTGCAGACACAGCTGCATGACCCCACCCAATCAGCATCACATGGTTTCTGTCTGGGCAGGGCTGTTGCCAGAGCAGAAGCCAGAGGAGGTGCGTGCACTGCAGCAGGTTGAAGGTGAGTGGAAGCATTACGAGGAGAGAGTGTTGTGAATAATTGAGACACAGTGACTCTGCATCCACTTCCAGCCATGAGTGCATTCAGGCAACAGCTGCTAGCGCTACTCCCACCAAGCAAAGCAGCAACCTGACAATGCCAGTGCTGTGTTAGTCCGAGGCAAATGGAAGAACCCCCCCTCCATCTGCCTCCCCCACAGGGAATGAGGCGCAGAGGTGCCAGGCAGTTGTGGCAGTCCCCCACCCCCAATCTGGGGCAGCAGGTGTGTGAGGTTCTTGTAGAGCCAGCCAGCATGGCTGTTTCAGAGGAAGGGGAGAATCTAGGCTTGGGAGCTGCCACCCCCAGGAGTGAAACCCGTATGAAGGAGAGTTTCTCAACTCTCCTTCTCAACTCTCCTTGGTCTCCCAGCTAGCATGCCCAAACCTTTGTCCATTCCAGTTCTGGGAAGGGGGGACTGAGTGTCTTTTTCTCTTATATCAAGTTCTCTGGTTATTCTGCCTTTACTTGAGAAGCAGAGTGTCCCAGAGATGTGAAGACTTTCACTAGGAGCATAAAGTGTACAAGTGTGTGCTAGTGTATCCTAGGAGCACATTTAGACGTAGAAAGAGGGCTCCTTCCAGAGGCAGGATGACAAGCTACATGGAAGATAAGACATAAATATACCTCTGCTTGATTCCTTACTTCTGCCTTCTAAGAGATAATGGCAGCCTCCCCTCCTTTCATGTTCCTCCTTCAGGGTGGCTGGCTCCTGCTGCCCAGCACATTGGTGAGTGGGTCCCACTTCTCCTCCACCCCCATCTGGGCTACCAACTTGTCAACGCTGTGCCTCATGAACTCTTAATTAGCTGTGTGCAAGCTATTGGTGGTCATCCCTCTCCGCCTCTAAAATGCAGAACACAGCTAGTTCTCTTGCTTCTTTCCAGTTCCTGGATCTGGCTCTCGTATCTAACCCTTACCATCAAGCCCTGAAAGAGATGTTCAGAGGAGGGAGAGGAGGGTATGCACTCAAGGATCGGGGATGGATCCATAGCATAGATTCAGGAACAGAGGAAGGATTTTTGCTGCCTTAGGTGGCCCCAGCCTATCCCTGCCTCTTCTGCCATTGATCCAGCTGAGGTGCTAACTGGCAGCAGCAGTTACAGCTACATAGCAATACCAGCAGCAACTTCAGTTTTTGCCACCCTCAAGCTGCTGCCCTTGGTGTCTAGCTGTGCTCCTTCTATGGTAAATCCAACGGATGGGCTTAAGTATTTACTTCTGTTTAATATTTAATTCTGTTTCATTTTAGTTTTCTTTAGTATTTAAGGATATCAGTTGCTGCCTAACTAGTCAGACCAATGGTCCATCTTAGCCCAGTATTGTCACAACCGGACACATCAGCAGGGTTTCACATCTGCTTCTCCAGGAGAGGCTTCACCAAGACATGGTACTTGAGGCCCTCCAGGATCCCCAGCAGAGGCCTCACCCAGACATACTGCCAAAGTTCCTGAGTTGGAGAGGCCAGGGACTGAACTTGGGACCTTGTACATGCAAAGCATGCGCTCTACCACCTGAGCCACCACATCCCACCCCAAGAACCCCCTACGAGTGTTCTGCTTCATTTCTGTTTAATTTTCCATTGAAGTCAAAGGGAGTCCATTTCCACTGAAGTCAATGAAAAAAGATCCATGGGGTTTCTAAAATTAGTAAAGAGTCTACTAAGGTCAAGTGTAGTCTATTTGCTTGGCACTGGTTTTGGGGGTGAGTGGCACTGGGTTTGGGAAGGGAATGCTAGAGGTTGGGGGGCTTTTAGTGGGTGTGGGTACTTTGGAAGTGGCTGGGGGCTGCGGGAGTGCCCTGTGGCTCTAGGATGGGGTGCTGTGGGGCTAGAAAGGGTTGACTGTGCCTAGGTGAGGGACAAGGGTTAACAGGGGCTGGCACTGGGGGTGAGGGGTTGAGGTGGCACTGGGCTGCGGGGGAATGCAAGGGTTTGGGAGCTTTAATGGGTAGGGGTACTTTGCTTCTGAATGGCAATTGGCTCTCTAACCCCCTCTGCCTGCCTCCCCCCTGCCCCACCCTACAGCCACCTCATCACACCTGAGCTGCATCCTGAGATCAAATTGCTTTCTGCTTTTCCCCAGCCATCCTCTTCATCTGCAGCTGAGGACAAGCAAAAAGCAAAGCTGATCCCAGGATGCAGTACAGGTGAGACAAGGCAGCTGTAAGGTGGTTTGTGGGTCTAAGACCAGACAGGGAGGGCAGGCAGTAACCCAGGATGGCGAGTGGAGCTGAGAGACAGCACAGAATGGGAGAACAGTAGCACTCCCAAAGCCCAGCTGAAATTGACCAGACTGTAATTAGCAACTGGGGAAAGATGTAGAGCAGTGAAGAGCAAGCCGAACAGAGCCCAGCAAATGGCAAAGGTGTCTTTTTAAAATTTAATTACTAAACAGAATGGAATTTTTAAAAAATAAACTGATTTAATAAGCAGAATTTTAGTATCTGCTGTTTGCTTTAGTATTTTTAGTATTAATACTAAAGTGCCTATTTTAGTGCACTATAGTATTAATACTCAATTAGTATTCCCATCCCTAGTAGTTCCAGCCCTGCATGTATCCTGCATCTGGACCCACCCCTTTTGTCTCCCATTCAGAACACACACCCTAATGCCCAACTTATCCATTTGGGTTTTACAATCTATAAAACCCATACATACTCATATTTATCATCATCATCATCTCAGAGAGCTTTACTAATTTTCAAAGTGGCAAAACTGATCTCTGTCTCCCAAACCTTTCTTGCATGAAGGTATCCTATTTAGGTGGCAGGAGTTTTGAACTTTGGCTAATACCTTAGAGTAGAAACCAATTAAAACATTATTTTATTTAAAAAGTTCAATTTTCAAGGTAACTAGTGAAATTCCTGTGAAGATTAAGATTCTGCAGGTACCATGCAAACATGCATTGTCAAAAGCTACAGTTTTTCAGAATATAACTGATTAGTCTAGGCTGAAAGTATCAAACACACATGCCAATTAATGCTGTGAGAGCAGGATCCCTCATCCTGGTAAACAAATGATGCACATGATGGGGATTAATTTGTATTCCAGCTTGACAGGATTTGTAGTCAGTGATGAAAGGAAAAGGCCTTGTCAGAATATAGCACCCAGTAAGGCTTTGTTAATGAATTCAGCCCATGCAGCAAAAACTAGAAGGTGAACTAAAGACTATAATATTGTATCTCCTGTAACATTAAATGAGTAACTACACCCTTGTAACTTAGCCAAGCATGTGCACCTGAGACCTCATGAGTTTGTGTATGAATTCTTGTCTCTTCGTCTGTCCCCCCCGCCCATTTGTCTCCTTCCCTTCCTTGTCTCGCTTAGATCGTAAGCCTGTAGGGCAGGAACCGCGTCTCTTTCTTACAACTGTAAATTGCCAGGTACATTGCTGGCACTATATAAATGCTTAATAATAATAATTAATTAATAATAAATTAATAATATATTTTATTATTATTATTCATTATTTTATATAATATTCAGCTATGCCAGATTTTAAGAAAGAGACGAGAACATCCTCATCTCATGAATGTACATAAGAAGTGCCATAATAGGCCAGAACCATGGTTCATTTAGCCAAACATTCTGTCTCCAACAGTGACCAGCTACAACAGCTTGAAAGAAGTATAAATACAGGTCATGGAGATGTACTGCTAACCATTCCCAACTATTGGTAGCCAGGGGCTTAAGCCCCAGCTGGTATGCCTATCCTCTAAGAATGTATCTAGTTTCCATTTGATGCTGGTTATGGTGCTGGCTTTCACTGGGCATTTTTAGACACACATTAAAGTTCCGGATGTTTCAATCTTCTGGGTTTACAAGTCCACAAGTAAGTTCCAGATTCATTTTTCACACACACACTGCCCTGAGGCAGTTCCTGGATGCATTCTTCACACAAACACTGCCCTGAGGCAGCCAAAAGTAGTCACAGCTGTAAATGTGACAGGCTGCCATGGAAACCAAGTGACCACAGCTGCCTGGAGCAAAGCAGTTTTCCAGGCTAACCTTTTACACACAAAATTTCTGGGAGAAGTTTCACGCAGAAGTTCAATGATCCGGATGTTTAAGATCTGGATGAGTGATTTAGACGCACGGAAAGTTCTGGATGTTACAGCAAACATCCATGAGAAATGTGTGTCTAAAAACAATCATTGTCTCCTCTCGAAATGAGTTCCACAAACTGTATTGCCTGCTGAGTGAAAAAGTACTGCCTTTTGTTTGTTTTAAATCTGCTGCCATTTAACTTCAGAGAGTGTCCCTTGTTCTCTCATTGTGAAGAAGAGCAAACAACTGTATTTTCTTTCAGCACTTTCCCTGGCTTCAGTGATGCAATGTCAGATTGGTCAGAGAGCTAAGCAGATTGTTTTCCTAATGTTGTAGTATTTACTTTTAAGACTGGCTACAATTCAGTAGAGATGAAACAAACATCAGAAAAGAATACTGAATTTGATTAATTCAGCCACTCGGAAACATTTTGAGGAATCTGAATTGAAAACACTCTTCATATTCAACTTATTTTTCTGGACTTGGATGTTTGTTTAATTTATTTTAATTTTGGCATTTCAAGCATTTTGATATATTATTTTTGGTACTACATTCACTTCATTTCAGGACCATTGCACAGGATTAATTAGAGCCGAAATAGGCATTAGGTTTATTATTCACAGGTAGTATTCACATTTTCAGGTAGCCTTATTTATTTATTTATTTATATAGTGCAAGCAATGTACCTAATGCTGTATAATCCTTAATGGATTTACTTTTTTATAGTTGTTTTTACCCCACCCCTCCTGCCTCCAGCAGCTCAGGGCAGCTCACAACATGAAAACCATAAAATACAATAACAACATACTATAAACAATTCAATAAAAACCATAAAACAGTGTGCAGACTAGAAGCCCAAACACAACCCCCCTTAATCCCCCCCCCAACACGTGGTGGAAGAGTGCATGTCTTACACTGGTGGCAAAACATGAGGAGATCTGAGCTAAGATGGACCTCCACCAGGACCGTGTTCCACAGCACTGGGGCAGCCTCTGAAAATGCCTGCCTGTCGGTCCCCACCCATGTATAGTGAGGAACCTCCAGGACAGCGCTTTCCAACGACTGCAGGAGCCACCCAGGTTTTGGCTGCATTCCCATCTGTGGTGGCGGTGGTGGCAGGGGGAGGGGAGAGGGAAGACGTGGCAGCGCAGAGGAGCCGGCTGACAGGAAAAGAGTCGGTGCGAACGGGGATCTGCCGTGGCTTTTCTCATGCATGTTAGGGCAGGATTTTGTGCCCTGACATACACAAGAGAAGATGCACCAGATCCCCATTCACACCGGCACTTTTCCTGTCAGCTGGATGCTCTGTGCTGTGCGTCTTCCCTCGCTCCTTCCTCTGCCGCCACTGCTGCCACAGATGGGAATGCGGTCTAAGAGTCAGGTCCCTGCTTCAGGGGACTTACAATCTAGGAAAGACAAGTGAGGGGAGACAACAGAGCGGGAAACATACTGACAGACAGGGATACCTTCACAAACTTGAGAAGTTGCCGGTTCATGTGCTTAGTTTAGTTAGGGGAGAATGTAAACCTGAATGATGGGATAGAAATTAATCAGTGAGCAATTTGGGGGGTGTAGCTAGGGAAAGCCTGTTGGAAAGGAGGTTTTCGGGAGGAACATGAAGGTTTGCAGGGAAGAACCTGATTGATATCTGTGACCAAAACAGGTCCTTGTATATCTTTTTTTTCTTTCCTATTTCTTTTTGAGGTCACTTTTTATTGTTGTTTTGTTTTAGGGTTTTGTGTTTGTTTTAGTTATTTCAGATCTTTGGTTATTTTGATATTTAGGGTATGTCAATTTTAGCAATTGAACTTGTAAAATAGTGCTAATATGGCAGAAGTGGCATAACTGAAAAACTGAAATTGCCGAAATGCAGAAATAACTGAACTAACTCCTCCCCAAAATAGAAGGGGAAAAAAACCTAAATAACTGAAATGGATACCGATGGAGAATAGATAGATATCAATTATTTCCTGAACTGATATTTTTAGATTCAGGGATGTATATTTAGGGCCTTAGGTTTATCATCATTTATGATTCATAATTTTTTGTGTGTGGTGATTGGGGAGAGGACAGGGATGCTCAGACAGGGATCGATTAACTCTCTGTGAGAGAAGGAGAGATGTACAGGATGGGGAGGGCTCTTACATGGTAAGGGAGAGATTTTAAATTGTGATATTTAATTGTAATTTTACAATTATAATGTGTGTTCTGAGAATTAGTTTAGAGGAATGGCCATGACTCCTCTATGAGAAGGTGAGGTTGAAGATTAAATTAGAAGATTAGGTGAGGAGGTCACTCACTTGTGTGAGGGGGTGAGGAACTTGGTGAGAAGGTATGGTATGTGCAGGGTTGGAGGCAGGAGGTTGGATGGTATTTATATAATGTAATTTACTTACACATGGTTAATTTGTTGTTTTATTATTGTGAACTTCTTTCAATAGTGTGGAATATAAATTGAAATGAATAGTAATATATAATAGATCCACTCCAGCAGATGTTTTATCATGTTTCCGGTCTTTTCCTAAGGTGAGTCCCCTGCATCCTTGTGGCCAGTGCTTAATTTGTAAAAAATAAATTACTGGGGCCTAAGCCTGCTTGAGAAGTCACATCCCCTGCCCAGAACATGCCAGAACAGGGAGATGAACCCTATTCTGTGGTTAGCAACCAAGCCACTGGATTAACATACCTTTCTACAGTTGAATATAAAACAGGAGTTCTTGTGATTTAATCTATATGATGACCAGCACAGTAAAGTAATGAATGGAAGCCAAATAAACCATGTAGGTTGTTTCTGGCTTTTGTTTCCAAACCCAGAATGGCCAATATCAGTCTTTTCTTGTTCCTTCACATTTTTGGGTGCCTGCTCCTACTGTGCACCCCAAGATGTGTGTCACAGAGGAACATAGGGTCATACACGTGTAACACGGGCCTGCATGTAGACTACAAGTCTGGTAAATATGTAAAGCAAAAGGTTCCACATGTATGTAATGCTACAATTGAGAAATGTAAAACCCAAATCAGAGCTGTGCCATGTGACCGAGCTACAGGAAATGGAAAGGCAGTTTTGTTGATTGCCCCAAACGGGTGGCCAGAGACATGGCCAGAGACATTTATATGCTAATGCAGGCATCCATTGCCTACGTGCAAGAGACACAGAAAGCTGATAAAGACAACAAAGGGAATTCTAGAAGCCTTGAGAAGATACGAGGAGTTTCCTCCTGGGAGTATAAGGAGTTGTACCCCAGAGGGGGCAGTGACTATCAGGAATTCACTCATCAACTTGCAGCCAACAAGGCTGGAAACCATGAACTGAGAGACAGGACTTTGCTCTCTAGCAACTAAGTCTGGAGACCCAGTGGCTTACATCAAGGTCTGAGAAGAACTTATGGACCTTTGTAGGGTAAGATGCTTATTTAGGAACTCAACCAGTATAGATGAGGAATGTGTTATATTTACCTTTGATTTCTAGTAGCCACTCTGTATCAACAATCTTGCTTATGTAATCAATACACTTACTTCTTATCTTTATGAAGAAGTGTCTGTGTCTAACATTGGAACACAAATGAGTAACAAGAGTTCTCAAGCTCTTGCAAACACAGAGAGTAAAGAGTCTGTAAATGGGAAGGATCGGGCCCTTGAGTGACAAAGGGGTTGTCCCTGTGGCAGGCTTGAATCAGCAAGAGAGAGAAAACTGATCCAAGTAGGCTGTGCGCGCGGGAAACTGAGTCACTCAAACCCAGTAAAGTGGGGGTGCGTACCTCCAACCCGTGACAGTAAATATCAGTCTTTTCTTGTTCCTTCACATTTTGGGGTGCCTGCTCCTACTGTGCACCCCAAGATGTGCTTACATTTCATGGAGCACAGACCCACTCTTAATTTAATTATGACTGAGTCCCTGCACGATCCCCCACAAATTAAGCCCTGCTTGTTGGGATGTCCAATACCCATCTTCCTTCTATTTCTCCTTAACATCTCTCCCCTCTACAATGAAATGAAATTTCTGAAATGCTGATGCCTTAGCTCTTAAAGCTATCATAGGGAGCATGGCTGAAGGAATAGCTGACCCCTGACTGCTCAGCCTGATGATTGTAGGATTGGTAAGATTCTGAGCAGCTTCGGGCTGCTATATGCTTTGTTGTGAGTCCAAGCTGGAACATCTCTCCAGGAGTGGAAAAGTACAAAGGTGGATTAAAGCAATGGGTACTTTCTGATGTTACTTAATATGCATCCTTTGGTGCCACAGGGAAGGGACTCAAATGAAGTGCAGCTTCCATCGTATGAGAAGGGTGGAAGGGCGAATCTTTGCTAGCAAATATGCATGTAGGGCAGGGTAGTGAAATCCTACTCTGCCAGATGCGTATGTTTGCTGGCAAAGATAAACCCTTCTGCACTTCTCACAGTTGCACGCCACTTGAGTCTTGGACTTTCCAATAGTGCTGAAGGGTGCATATTAGGTAACATCAGAAAGCTCACTAAGTTTGGGCTGTAGATTCTGAGTGAAGGATTCTTTTCTGTTGCAGTTATGAATCCAAGTTGATGAATTTTAACCATGGCCTTAAAGCAGCCACATAATTACGTCAAAAATTAAGTAGATAAATAAGCTTTGAAAGGACAAGGAGGTTGGGAGTGAGATGAATTTTCAACAGACCTTGAAATACTATGTAAGTATTTGTACATGCAAAGTACTATGTACATGCATTATACTCCAGCCATAATTGGGGATGTGAGGGCCAAGGTCATAGAACATTGTGAATCTTGCCAGTGCTTTGTAATTACAGAAGCACCTATTCTGACACATTCTGAAAGACGAGAATGTTTTTCACTCTCTATATTTCATTTTTCTTTATCTCCACCTGAGGGGGTTTAATGGCTTTACGTGACCTTCTGTCTCAACACAAAGGAAGCTTCAGAGAACATAAACAAGTTAAGATCTACACAGTATACTGTCTCTCACAAGATAGATTTTATGAAGTCAAATGGAATTATAGTATTGTGGTGACCAAGTGAACATATTCAAATGTATGGCAGGTTAGAATATATGTTGGATTTAAAATTAAGTCAAGGGAATTCTCTTGCAATTAAAATGTTCCTATTTAGTGAATAACACCAATTCTAAATTAATCTCTATTGATTAAATTTCAGCTTGTCTCCAAAAACCTCTTAATTCAGTTCATTGCCACAACATCTCCATTCAATCAAATGCAAGACAATGTCACCAAACATTACTTCCCTCCTAAATCAGATGGATATAAGTAGGTCTTGCCCCTCCAGGTCATCTTTCCAGCTTTTTCTCTGACAGCCCTTGATATTCCTTGGTCTTCACAGTGTACATTTTGTTTATTTTCAGTTCTCTTTTCTTGTGAGATGGCCCACCCATTCCTACTTTAAACTTTTGGTATACATACAGGAAACAGTACAGGAAAACATTCACCTTCATAGCCTCTTCACAGGCTCTACTGAAGCCTCAAAAGACTGTGGGATGCAACTTTTGCAGTTGATGGAGGATACATATTAATTAAGTCTTCACCTGATCTAAAGCTCCTCAACAGTGAGGATCAGCTCAAGTGCAGAGCTTTGCAGTATTCAGGATGACAAAACTTCCTTTGTGGAGCTCTTTGCTAACCCATATTTTCTCACAGGAATCAGATAATTCCTTTTATGTGATGGTTTTCTGAGACAAGGGAGGAGAGAGCATGTTTCAGTTCATACGTGTTTAATTGTTCCTTTTCCAGTGCTTGCTATTTGAATTACATATCACTCTAATTTTTGCTGTCTACAAGCTCATAGACTTCTGTAGGATGTCCAGTGGTGGATCCAGAAGTGATGTGGATGGGGGGGCTGAAGTCCAAAGTTAGTATAGCTCCACCCAGGTGAGCAGGCCCCACCTCCAGCCCCACCTCTAGCCCCACCCCTACAAAGTGAGCAACAGTGTTAGGCCAGTTTATCCCTCACCCCAAAGCCATGGGAAACCCCCCAAACCACAGATCCAACAGGGGAGGGGGACTCAAGTTCAGTGGAGCAGTGGATATGATAGCTGTGCTCTTGCTGCCGCCTGAAAGTGGGCATCAAACACACATGGTTAAATAACCCCTTCCCCTAGTCTCACTACAGGAAAATACAAAGTCTAGGGGCAAATTCCCATTGTACCCCATGCCAAAGAGGGAAATAAATCAGGGAAGGGCAAATAACCCCATAAGGCCAAAGTAGATGAGGAGCAAATCCCTCACTGTGCAAAAGAGGGCAATACAAGATAGGGGGAAATGCCCCCTTACACTCCAATCAGGTAAGAAGCAAATCCCCACTGCACTCCATACCCAAAGAGAACAATAAAAGACAGATGGGAAAACCATGCCCCCTTGTAGGGGTGTGCATGTCATTTTCATTATTACAATAATGATAATGAACATTGTTGTTTTCATTATTGTTGTTGCATTATCAAAAATGACAAATAACAAAATAGAACAAAAATAGAAATGAAAATGACATTTTGTTTTTGAAATAAAGGGAAAAATATGAACAACATATTTCTGACTGTAACGTTTTTGTTTCTTATTCAATTCTGATTAGACATGGGTAGGGTGTATGCCCAGTGGAGAGCACTATGTGTACCAACTTGTGAAATTATTAGATAAAGGAAACCGATTTTAGAAGCAATTGAATGTTGTGATTTTCAGAAAAGCTCCATACACATTAATGGCTACAACTTCTTTATCTTGCATCCAATTTGCATTATATCTGTGAATATTATGTCCCTCCATAAGCCTAAAATTCCTGCCAGTTTTCAGAAAGATTGGATAAAGGGTCCTTATGGTATAAGACATTAACTTGAAAATACATTTCCAGATGTATCACTTGTATATTCCATCCTGTTTAAAATGTATTTGGCAGGAATGTATCACATACCTTCACTGTCATCTCTGCCAGACTACAGGGCAATTTGATAAAGGGACCCAATTTTATAAGCAATTGATGTCCCTGTGAAGACCATTATTCAGATAAATAGCAGCACTTGCAGTGCCAGTCAGAGGCAGGCATGCTGCATGGCAGGGGGAGAGAAATTGTAAGAGGGAGGATGTGGAGCAAACCAAAAGTCTGGCAGACACATTCACTGGCCAATTATTGCATGCTTCCAGCTTTACAGGACCAATTGGTAGTGACTTCGAGGTAGGCATAGGGGGTGCCCCTGAGGTGGGCATAAGGGCATAAAGGACATAACTGGGACTTTGTGGATAGCATATCAGAAATCTGTCCTTATCTAACTTATCTAACTCATGGCACAGGTCATTGACCAAGGCTGAAAATGCAGTCTGAGTGCCAAAACCTGGAAGAAAGGGATCCAGAAAACTGACACAATACAGATGCCCCTGAAGCTGCCAAGCCACCATCCATTCAATAACCTTCCTTAAAAAGGAAAAGTTAGAGGCAGGCCGATAAATGGCGAGGGAGTCAATGTCAAGCGATGTTTTTTTTTTATCAGAGGTCACCACCACCTCTTTGAGGCAGCACAACACTCTGCCCTCTCAAAGGAAGGCGCTGAACACTAGGGATGTGCGAACAGACCGGAGTTCAGATGTTCGGACTAAAAATTTAGTTTGGTTTCATGCATTCAGTCCCACGGAGGCTTGGGCCTTGGGGCCACAAACCACCTGGAGGCTTTGGGCACTGCAGGGCTGCCCGTGGGGGCATGTCAGGCCATTGGAGATGCAGCAGCAGCAGATACTGGGAAGGCTTTGGGCTTGGCACCCCGGCTTGCCCAGGCAAGCAGGCTCGGCACTTGGCCTCTGTGGGTGCCCATGGGAGTATGGCTGGCTGTCTGAGACACAGCAGCAGCAGCAGTGACTGGGTGTTGCAGGCTGCCATGCATCGGTGGAGCAGAGGCCCAGACAGGGCTTGGTGGCTGGCACCCCTACTTGGCTGGGCGTTGCAGGCTGGCATCATACTCGACTGAGCTCAAAAAGCTCTACCGCAAATTGGTCAAGCCTTTCCCAGTGTTGACTCTCATGGACACCCAACCCCCACCCGCCGGCACTCTCATCCGAGCTATGCCCATCTACAAGAGGGAGGAGCAAATGGCTGACATGCAGTACCACCACCAGCAGCAGAAGCAGCAGACATTGGATTGCCAGGGCACAGTAACTGCAGATGGCACTCCTACTGGCCGGGCATTGAAGGCTGGCTGGCATCGGTGGAGCAGTGGCAGAGGCCCGGCCAGGACTCGGTGGCAAGGTGACTCGGAGGTAAGGTGCAACACAAAAGGACCTGTCAGTTGGGTCCAGATTAAGGGGGGAGGTGTGTAGGAATAAGCACTGTCCCCTTAAGGCCAGGTTTTTCATCACCCTGACTCCTCCCCTTTTTAGATATAAGAAGGGAGCCCAGGCTAGGGAGGATAAGTCTGGGTTTGGCAGCAGAAGGAGCTAGGCAACTAGACCTGCTTGTACTTTCTCTCCCCTGACCCCCGTCACATTGTTCCAGGTACCTGAAGCCAGGTTACCTTGATGAGAAGGGTAGACGGATGTGCTAGGGAATGGGGAATATTTTAAGTCAGGTAGCCCAGAGCCTGAGGAAGATGGGTACAAGTCCCCCCTGCCCAAGAGGACAGGAGTTAGAAATGCCAAAAGGTACACAAGGAGTGTATATTATGCCTTATGTTGTATCTGCACAGGTGGAGGAAATAAAGTGGTGTAAATAAAGGTGTAAATAAAGCAAACAGATGTGAAGGAGGGGAAATCGGATGGCATAGCAGTTAGTAAGGCCCTGATCCTACAAGGATCATATCCATGACATGGGGGCTTTCATCACATGATCCCATAAAGTGTAGATGAGACAGTGTTCTCAATGCATTGAAGTCATTGGACTGAACGCAAATAAATTAAGACCATGCCTTTTACTGGTCTGATTTTTGTTGGTGAGACTATGTTTTTGAGCTTCGCAAAGCATTTTTTCAGGTAGCATCTTCTAGCCTCTTTAGTTATATTCATTATTATTTTTCATAAATATCGTGTTTTAGGTGTACAAAGAGGTTTATTATCCTTAGTTAGATAACTCTCACAACAACCCTGTAAGGCAGGTCATTATTATTCCAACTGTACAGATGGAGAACTCAGGTTGAGAGCAGAGCGGAAATAAGTAGTTTCAAAAATTGGTATACCTGTTGAATTTCCAGTACCTGAATCAAACAAAATATTTCAGATATTTTTCAGTACTCAAATCAGTTTTCGATCAGTGCCTGAAATAATGAAATACGGAAATACCAACAGCCAGTTATAGCAAAATACTAGAAGAACCCCAATCAAATATCTACATATCGACAACCAGCACACCAAAATACTAGAAGAGTCCCGAAAATCTCAGGACTAATCCAAGACCATTTGTCCTGAATTCTTCAGGATTTGGAGGATTTGGGGGTACTTTGAAATATCAGTTATAAGTAGGGCTGTAGTAGCGGAAAGTCATAGAGGTAGATATTTCCGCAGGAAACAGCATTTCCGCAATTAGTGGTACGGCGTGGCAGAGGCTTTCATTCCTCTAGTTTCATTCTGCTACTTCCGCAGTTGCGCTAATTTCATTCCGCTACTTCCACAGGCTTCACAAATAGCGGAAACATGCCATTTTCGCTACTTCCGCCATTCTGCCAGCGCCACAAAATAGCACAACAGCAGTTTTCCGACAATTTCTGACAATTCCACAATTTTTCCCATAGTTTCCGAATTTACAGAATGCCAGCAGAATTAGTGGAATGTTGGCAGAAAAGCCGCGGTGTGGTGCAGGCAATTCCGAAATGGCAGAATGGAATCGCGGCGTGGTAAAAGCTGCTGCCGCTTCAGCCCTAGTTATAGGTATATCGGTATTTCAGTAATAGGTTGTTGGTATTTTGGTTTTTCGGGTATGCAAATGGTATTAGAGTACCTGAAACGGTACCTGAAAATGAAGGTATTGCCTGTGGGTACCAAGTCATGTACCCATTTCAGCTCTAATTGAGAAATGATGACTTGTCAAAAGTCAGCCAGGGAGTTAATGGTTTAGATGGGATTTGAACTCCAGTCTCCCATGTTTAGCTCCAACACCTAATTCACTAGGACTAGCCCTGGGGAGAATTTCTATGAAGCTGGAAAGCCTGTAAAATCTTGACAAAAGAAGTTGGTCCAGTAAACATCATTTTAACTACTTTTTCTCTTGTCTCATATTTTATTTTTAGGAATAACTGAATTAATTTCACTCTAGTAATAGTTTCTGTAACAATAATCAGCACTCTAGCTGCTGTAAACTTTTCAGTTTTACACTGATGCAAACAACACAGATGTTTGGTGCAAATAAATGTGCAGTCAGCATCCCTGTTGGCTACACTCTCCAGGAGGGATGATGGGGGGTCCTGGCAAGGTCAAGTCCGGGCACAGATCAAACATGCACCCGGCCGGGATGGCTGGTGAACCTCCCCCTCCACCACCCCAAGCAGGGGAATGGAATAGACATGTAGCCAGATGGCCCCACACACAGTGCACCCCCCTCCTCAGTGCTACCCACCATGATGCAGCCATGGCGGCCAGTCGTAGACAGCCATGATGGCCCCTGATCTCCAGTGGGAAGTAGATTAAAAAAAACACATGCTGGCCTTCTATGGCCTGCATTGGCCCACCTGGGCAGCCCTTGGCCTGGGCTGTGGACCAAGAATAATCTAGGGGACCACATCTAGGCCTGCCATCTACCTGGGCCAGGTCAGCAGCAGGCCCACATCTGGAGGGCTGGCAACAAATGTGATGGTAGGTTTTTGGCTCAGGCAGACCATAGCGGCCCTCATCATATTTATTATCACCCTATGTTATTTGGGTGCCTTAATTTAGTTTATTTTCCTTGTGCCCACTGCCCACCATGAGAACCATTGGACCCAAACCTATAAGCCTGACTCATAGGGTAATCCGATTAATTCAAATGGGTTCACTCCTATGAATAAAGTGAATGAGTGCTGGGGGGTTGCTTTTCAAGCATTTGAATATGAAACTTCGTAAGTATGACTTTGCGCTGCGGAACTTTAAAACATTTTCTTGATGGACTGGATTGCCTGATTTTTACAGCCTCATTTGTATGCTTTTGTTTATACATAATAGAGCATCTTTGAAATTAAAAACCTTTTTATGGCTCTTTATTTTGCACTAAGATTTCTCTCACATTCTGTGTCTCATGTGCTTTTGATGTGCATGCTCTATATTCGAAGTGTTCTCCCCATTTCGTACAAAAATAAACAAAATAAATAAAAACATTAGAATTGCAAAAGTCTCTTTAATAGCTTTTTGCCTCGCTATTTTGGTGCTTATAATTCTGCATATTTGACACTGAGCTTTAGTATATGGGTCTTTGAGGCTTTAATAATTGTCAATTCTTTCTTTTTTGTACCCATTCTCAGGCGCTTTTTTTAAAAAAAAGATATTTTATAATATCTCCCACTTGATCAATCCAAAATTGTTTTCTAGAGATGTAAAATAATGCTAAGCCCCTCCTCTGCTTTCAACTATATACACAACTATAAATTCAACTTGTCATTCCCCTAACACTCATTTAAATATAACACTAATGTAGGGAGAAAATACCTCCATGATAATGTTTCAGTACTCAATGGTGTCATTTAACACCTCATTTTGAGATAGTGTCATACTTGACCAATTACATTCAGCTGCAATGCAAATAATTTTTACATAGCTAGAACTATCATGAATAAGTGGTCAAACCTTGCCCAACTACCCACTATGTCTCTCTCTTCATGTCCTGCCACCATAGTCATATTTTTTCTCCAGTATTCAAAGAATGACATGGTTCAATCTGTAACTTTGGTAAAGTCCTCCTGGAAGTCAAGAGACCAATAGATGTTTCATGGTCCGTATTTCACCAAAATCACAGATATCTGAGTCATGACATGACGTCGTTTGATCTACCAGCTAGAGCTGCAACCAGGTACACGGCAAGTCGGGCATCCTGTCAAATCTGGGATGTCCAACTCCCCCAGCTGACTTCCCTTAATGCCAGGGTGCTGTTCTTCTAGTCTGGTCGCTGCTCCCTGCTTGCTGCTCCCTGCTCCTCCCCAGGCTGTGTGCCGTTCAACTGAGCTGGGGACTTCCCTGTTTGACTTTTCCTGAGTGTGTGTATGGGGTGGGGGGGAGTGAGAAGGCCTCTTGTCACCTGCATCCACTCCCTAATGGGACTGCCGTTTCCAGGGAGACCCATATAAGGAGTGTGAGTGGGTCCTGCATGCATTCCCATTTTGGCCCCTCCGGGAATGGGGGACCCATTAGGGCAGTGCATGTAGGTGAGGAGAGGGGGCTCTCCAGTTCAGATGAGCAGTGCACAGGCCTGGTAGGGGGAGGAAGCAAGGGGCAGAGACCAGGACCGTAGGAGCAGTAGCCTGGTGGAGAGGTGAGTCAGCCCAGGGAGCTGCGGGTGCTGGAATCAGTGTCCCATAGCATCTTGGGATACCTCAGTAATACCCTCATTTTCAGGCACCAAGTACCCAATGGGTGGCTGGGTACCACTGTTGGGTGCCCACTGGGGATGCCCAAAAATGTGAGTATTACCTGCGGGTAACAAATGTGCTACCCGCTGCAGCTCTACTACCAATCCTTGTTTGAAAATGACTTAAACTCCTACAAATCTCCCAGCTCAGCTCTCCTCCTGCCAGAAGATGTTCAGCAATGTCCATATCCATTTTGACATCCTTGCCAGAAACATCTAGTCCTGTATCACATTCCCAGTTAGTGGTTGCTGGGGTGCTTCAAATGGATTTCTTGTGAGAAGGAAAAAAAGAAGCTTCTTTATGTTCCTAAGCAGATAGCACCCACGACATGACACAAGTGGAAGGCTAGAATCTTTGGCATGCTGTGTGGTCTTTCCATTCTGATTATAGTTGTTCTCTGGATATCTGGTAGAATAATTTTGGCAAGCACAAATATTCAGATGTGTTGGTTTTATACAGTCGGTAATACATTAGCGGCTACTGTTCAATGCAGGATCCAGTTTTTTTTAAAAAAAACATGAGTTGATCTCTCTTATACTGGGCTTGCTCCCACTAGCCGCTAAAATCAACAGACCACTTATCTGATTTAGGTGAGATCTCTCAAGAGCACACAGTTTAGGAAGAGGTTTGCAAATAATTTTGAAAATTTAATTAAAAACCTGTATGTTTATCAAATGGTCATCATTTAGAAATCAGAAGGATGAATTGTTGTCGATGTAAGGATTCTAGGATGCCATTCCCACTCTACCCAGTACCGGGTAGGTGTAATTTTCTTCCAGGTTGAACTTTCTGCCTGAAGGAAGGTACTGACAGAGACTCATTTGCTCTTATCTCCCACTGATGCTCCGACTACCAGTGTGGCATTGAAAAAGAACTCAGCACAAGGAATTGTTTGGAGCGTATAGGCACATGTGTAATTTGCAACTTGTTTTCCTAGGATTCCCAGTACAGAGCCCAGCTCAACAAGGCATTTTGCTTTTAAAATGAAATCCTATTTCTAACCCATTACACTTTTGCATCTGGGGAGACTGATGCAAAATTAAAAAAATTTCCAGAGCTAATGCCAAAATGTAGTTCTTTAGAACGAACTCAGATTTAATATAAGAAACAAATTGAGTATAACCCAAGAAGCAGATTGTAATATCTTACTACTAACCTCTCGCTTTTGTTCAATGTGAGTTCACTGTGACTCTTGAGTGTAAGTTGTGTATCATTTATTGTCTTGGGTTTGCGGTTTCTTTTCAAGCATAATAAACATAAGAGCTGACATACTGGGTCAGACTAAATCGGTACATCTAGCCCATCACTGGATACTTCAGAAGAAGTGCACAAAACCAACTCCAAATTCGGACGTGTTCCAGAGAGTATTTTCAAGTACTGGCAGTGGGATGCAAATGTGAAGAATGCATGCTTTGGTGACATCTGAAAGGCACCGCGTGCATGATTGAAGTTTGTCTGCGCACTGACAAGTGTGCTCTACTGACCTGCTTTTTCAGGTTGGTAGAACGCATGTGTCAGTGCATGGACAAGCTTCAGTCATACATGTGGTGCTCTTCAGACATCACCAAAGCATGCATTCTTTACATTCGCATCCTACCGCTGGCACTTGTAAGTGCTCTTTGGAGCACGTCTAAATGAATCCTCTCTAGAGAGTTACCCATCTCCTCTTCTTCACCCCCAGCTTCTGGAAGTCAGAGATAAGACCCCTCTCCAACTTAGTTGAATGACAGCCATTGATGGATCTGTCTTTCCTGAATTTTCCCATTTAAAAAATAAATAAATAAAAATAAAACCAAAAACCTGCTGATATTAATGGTCTTCACAACATCTTTTAGCAAAGCACAGGTTAATGATAGGTCCTGTGAAAGATACTTGGGTTTTGTGTTACCTTCTTCTTTAAAGTCTGATTGTTAAGTTACTCACAACTATTTAAATGGCATCCAAAGGCTTTGTAGCATTCTTATTTATTTATTTATTTATTTATTTATTTATTTTCTAAACCTTTATATTCCGCCCCCTCCTGCACACAATGGCAGCTCAGGGTGGCTTTCTTTTTAGAAAGACAAAGACATGCTCCTTGTACTATACATTTAGGACACAATCCAGAGAGCTGCTAGGAAATTTTCAGAGTGGGTGGGGGTGGTGTGCTGACCCCACTGTCTCCCCCACCTAGTCTGAAAATTTCCTATCTGTGCCCAAGCAGTTTGAAAAGGTCTCCTCAGATTTTGTAGCCTAGACTCAGCTTAAGCTTCTCTTTCCATGGTACCTACACCCCTCTTTCTTAGAATCTAAGAACCCAAGCCTGCAAGCAGTTTAAACACTCCCCAAATCTAGCCCTGCCTGTTATCTCTGCACCCAGCTTCTCTCCCTTTCCTGTTACAATGCTAGATTTATTTGCAGGAGACATAGCATGCAATAAATAAGCCAGCGGCAACAATTGTAATCACTTGATTCTATTATGATTTATCTGCCAGTTTTATAGCAAGGTAACTTTGCAGAAATCAATGTTGTTGGTTCCCCCCTCCCCCCCATCATTTCAAAACCAGCACTTTATGGATTGATTTTACACAAGTAGTTCAGGCTGTGTCATCAGGAGTAGCTTGTGACCAGCACTGGAAAATCAAGCCCAAAGTATTCCTGGAACAGACACCAGCTTTAAGGGGGGTGGGGTGGGGAATAAATAGATTTAATTTAAAGTAAATGTTCAGAGTAATACACAGTTGGTACAGATAACAAAGGTTAAAACAACACAAGGTAGATTTACTTCTATAGTTGTTTACAGCTGAACTTCCTTCAGGAAATGTGATGCCTTGCAAACCATGGTTTCATATCCTTATAAAATTGGTCATAAGGGCTCCATGTAATATTCACGCAAAACTCATGTCCTCCTAAAGGAGCTTTAATGTATATTTTTCAGCATGTTGCAGATCCTGAACTTCTCGCTGTCTTTGTTTTGCTAACCAGTTCTCAATCTTTCTTCTTTTTTCACATCCGGCATCCTGCTAGGCTCTGCAGTCTTCTTTCCTCATTTTCCAGGAGTGTTCCCCTTCTCTCCTCTTTCTTACTACATTTTCTCTTTACTACTTGAATATTTGAATTTAATAAATGTAAAAACATTTTTGCACAAACTGAAATGCATGTTGAAACAGCATGGAGCTGTATTATGTGCAAACTTAATGGCGTTATCATTTCTGACTTTTAAGTACGCCTATTAATAATTA
>QEPC01015418.1:12280-27294 GCA_003113815.1 Sphenodon punctatus
CTCCTCCAAGATCGGTGTCAGTGTGGATATTAAAGTCCCCCAGGACCACCAATCTAGGGGTCCAGAGGATCACATCTGACACCAGATCAGCAAGAGCATGTAGAGATGCCTCCGGGCAGTTGGGTGCACGGTACACCAGCAGCACCCCTAATCTGTCCCCGGCCAAATCCAACACAAGATGGAGACACTCAACACCTGGTGGAGCCTGCACCGAATATCTCCTAAAAGACAATGCATCCTTGATAACAATGGCTACACACCCACCCCACCCCCACCCCGTCCCTCCAGCCGAGGCTGATGCTGCACAGAGAACCCAGCTGGAACAAGATCGGACAAGATAGGGCCCGATTCATTGTCCAGCCAGGTCTCTGTAATACACACGAGTCACTCTTAAACGAAGTAAGATCCGGAGGTGCTCTGCCACATCTAAAATCGTGGCCCAAGTTGGTCTTGGCCAGCCAGAAGACGGGAATATAGTAAAAATAAGTACATTTGGTAAAACCTTGAAAACACTGTCTCCTTTATTAACAATAAGTGATGGAACAGGAGGGTTCTGAAAGGTTTGCACCTCAAGTTGTGACCCAGGGGCAGTCAAAGGGCCGGAATGCCTCATAAGGGGGACCTTCTGCTGGGCATGGGAAACGTGTGGACAACCAGCTAAGTTGGCTCCTGCTAATCTAGCTTTAATTGAATCAGTTGCTAGCTGAAGGTGAGTGGTATGGTCGAGCACAAACTTGAGCGTATCAGCTGACAATAAGAGGTGGTTTGTGAGAAAGGTCGCCATCCTCTCACCAACCAGAGGGTCCTGTCCATCAGATAATTGATCAGAAGGGGGTAGCAGACCAGGATCCAACGTAGACATTGGGGGTTGATGAACAAAGTGCTGCAAGGTCTCATACCTGTTCGCATTGCGTGGCTGGCTCAGCAGTTGCAATTGGTCCATAGTCAGGGTATGTGAATGGAGGCTAGGCTCCCCAAAATTACTGGCCTGAGATTTTTTTTAATAACCCTCAATTTTCTGTTGCTTAGGTGTTTTAGAACTTGAAGGAGAGGGATCCCCTAACTTCCCCCGCCCATGCTTGGCAGTCATAAGAAAGAATGATAATAAGGTGGGGCAGGCTGCAAAGCAGAGTCAAAGAACAAGGAGCAAAATGCCAGGCCGCCTGGCTGCTCGCCTGAGGCCCCTCCAGATACTCTCACAGCCGGGTCGATCACTCCTACTCCCCGCAGCACCGTCCCCAGCACAGGCAGGCTTCAGCTCCTCCCCCCCTCCCCCCCCCCAGCACTGTCAACGGGCAAGGATGGTTTTAATGCTGTCAAACTCCACCCCCTCCAGGTACACTCATGGCCGGGTTGATCACCCCTACTCCCCGCAACACCATCCTCAGCACAAGCCGCCGTTCTTGGTCAGTAATGCCTCCTTGTCTCCAGAACCTCTCTCCACAGGGCGGTACGTGCCAGGGGGCAAGCCGGGAGCAAGCGGGTGTCCTTGGGAGGCCGTGCAAAGTTTAGCAAATATCAAACAGAGGTTTGGCCTTATCTGCAGATGGTACAATTGGAACCCCAACCCACAGTCTGGGAATCTCTGGCTTAGGAGATAGTTGGTTTCCCTCTGTCATTCAGATTATGCAGGCCCAATTACTGTGTGTGGCCCGCAAAGCTCTGCTCAGGCCACAGCAAGCCGGGCAATGGGCCGTACACAACGGGGAAGCCAGAGGTGTAGTACGGGCAGCAACCTCTTCCTCCTCCTCAACCACAAAGTTGGCCCCCAGCTGGGGGGACCTCTTCATTTATTTTATTTTTTAAAAAAACCACACACAGCCAAAACACAGTCAGTCACCCACAACACACACCAACACAACAACAGCACACCCAAACATAGCCAAAACACACAAACGAACAGCCACCCAGCCAAACACACACTCACTCACCACACAGCTCCGCACGCACTCCAATTTCCTATTTTCAGCGCAATCACGCACTCTCGCGATACTTTTCCGAACGTCGAACTGAACATGACCGAACAGAACGGCTGAACCCGAACCTGATGACCGGACCAAACCGAACTCCCAAACCAAACTGAACGGCCGAGCCCGAACCGCAACCTGCTCGCACATCCCTAATGTTTAGTCAAAACTACTCAGCCTCAGAATGTCATGGGTACTACCATGGAGCACATTTCCCCCATTGGTACCATAATGTGTAAAAACACCCACTGTGTAGGGATGGGGGCCTCTGAGGTCTGTGCAGGACTTCGGCCCTTTTTACACAGACAGCACCCACGCACGAACACCCAGAAATATGGGTGTTCATGTGTGGGTGAGTTTCTTTACTTAATCAAGACTTATAACCCACCCCCCTCCTGCCCAATAGCAGCTCAGGGCAGTGTACAGCAAAAGATAAAAACATAATACAAAAAACAAAAATACAAAATACAATAAAAACTATTAAAAATACAACAGATGGGCTTGAATAACCCAAACAAAAAAACCCAAACAGAGGAAAACACCCCACCCACTCTTCTCCCTCACCAAATGCCTGGAGAAACAGCCAGGTCTTACATTGTCTGTGGAAGGAGGGACTATCCGTAAAGAGGTGTACCTCTACCAGGAGGGAGTTCCACAGCCGAGGTACAGTCACCGAGAATGCCCTCTCAAAGGTCACACACACACACACACACACACGGGATACCCGGGGGACTTCCAGGAAGGTGCCCCCGGCAGACTGCAGGGGCTAATCCAGGACCCGAGGAGTGAAGCGGTTCTGCAGGTACGCAGGACCCAGACTGCATAGGACTTTAAAGGTAATAACCAGCACCTTGAATCTGACCGAGAAGACTACAGACAGTCAGTGCAGAGAATGGCGCACCGGTGTTAGGTGCTCACGGCGGCCTGTCCCTGTCAGGAGGTGGGCTGCCGCATTCTGCACCAGCTGCAGTCTCCGGGTCATCTCATGTAAATACCACAGCAGTGGTGGATGGGTGTGCATGTGCGCTCCTGGTGAAAATGACAGTTGCTCCGTGTGTGTTGATGGGTGGAGGTGGGTGTGTGCCCATCTACACCCTCCACCCACCCACCACACACAGACCGTGACACCCACCAACCCCCCTGCACCACAGTCAATGCAAAAAGAACCTTTGTATCACTGTGTAGGATGGGAGGTTGTGTGAATGTGTGTGCTGGGTAGTGTATAGGGCGGTGTCTCACAGTGGGTGCCATGTCTCACTGTTTTCAGACAAGACACTCTCCACCCACTACCTACCCACTATAGATGTTGTAGGGTTGCCCTATGGGTGCCCTGTAACATGTATAGTTGGTGGGTAGAGGGTGGGGAGTGTCTTGTCTGAAAACTCCCTATGTAGGGGTGGGGACTGCGGAGGTGTGTGCTGGGCACTGTCTAGTGCTGTGTAGGGTGGGAGATTGCATGGATGGGGGCTTTTTGACAAGCACTTCCCCACCCCATTATACATGATGCAGGGTACCCATAGGGCACCACTGCAGTCCTGCAACATGTATAGGAAGTGGGGAGGTACTTGTCTAAAAGCTCCCGATGTGTGTGCAGGGCAGTGTGTCAGTATATGTAGGGTTGTGCAAGGGGGGAGGATAATGTGGGTGCGTGCAGGTCAGTGTGTAGGATTGGGTGATTGTGTAGGGCTGTGCAAGGCAGCGGGTGTGTACAGTTGTCTGTGTGGTGCCGCGCAGGGAAGCGTGTGTGGGGAGGGGGCATGTGTAGGATTGCTGGACGGGAGGGGCGGGGCCGGGGCGGCACTGTAGCAGGGGGAGCCGCGCTTTCACTCAGCTGAAGGCGCCGCGGAGACAGCTGCGACGCGGGCAGGACCATGCCGTCCTACACGGTGACTGTGGCTACGGGCAGTCAGTGGTTCGCGGGCACCGACGACTACATCTACTTTAGCCTGGTGGGCTCGGAAGGCTGCAGCGAGCGGCACCTGCTCGACAAGCCCTTCTACAACGACTTCGAGCGGAGCGCTGTGAGTTACTGCCCGTCCCCAGCCCGAGCCCGGCTCCCTTCCCGCAGAGCCTTGCCCTCCCATGCCCGGTACCCCACCCGCCCGGGCGGCTCCCCTCATATCACAGTCCCACACACTGCTGCCCACCCCGGAGTCCCCCGCATCTCTAGGTGGAGCAGAGCATCCATTTCGTGGGATCGGTCCCACAGCACCCCTGCCGCCCTTTCCCGTCCAATCCCCCATGCCCAACTCCTTTCTCATAGCCTCCTCTTCCGGCGAGCAGCCCTGCTCCCTCTTTCTCATCCCTGTTTATACATTCCAGCTCCTCTTGACTCTCTCCGCTCAGCCCTCCTTCTGGGTTTCCTGTCCAGCCTTCCCTTCCCCATTCATGGTTCCCCTCGCTGCCTGGGTGCGAGGGATCATGAAGTTGAAGTATACCCCTCCCCATGTTTGCCCTCACCCCTTTCCAGCCCCCATAGCCCATCTTCCAGACTCTTTTGAGCCGTTCTGACCATTCTCTGCCCTCCCTCCTCCATATTCAGAATTTCAGCCTCCGATTTATTCTTCCCTCTGCTACCCTTTCTTTATCTGCAAGGCACTTTTTCAATGCTCCTTCTCCACCTAACTTTGATGTATGAAAACAGTGGGGAGCTGTAATGCATACTAGGAGTTAGGAGAGTGAGGGACTGGACTGTCCCCAGTGATGCTCTTTCTTGCCCTGATCTCTATGATTCTCCTGCTGTCAGTCACCACTTATATTTTCTAAAATCCATATTATGCTTTATAAAGCGTAATATGCCTTACGCCTACCCACTAATATGCCATACCCACTATGCCTTGACTTATATAAGTACATGTAAGTGGAATATAAATTCTTTAGGGCAGAGGCTCTTTACTGCATGCCTGTCCAGCACTGAACACAGGGAGTCCCTAATTGAGGCTCATAAGTGATACTATAAGACTTGTAAATAATAATAAGTAACTTCCTTCCCATGTGTATTTACTATAACCCAGACAGCAATAAACACACTGTGTGAAAACAGACATGCACGTAACTCCACTTTAAACACCACTAACCGCTTTAACATTAGTGCTGTTCTTATGCATGTTGCAGGGCTGTATTGGTGCCCTATGCGGTCCTGCAATATGCATAAGAAATGTTAAAGCGGTGTTAAAGTGGAGGTAAGGTGCATGTCTGTTTTCACCCTTTGTTTGACACAATCTCTATTCCCATTTTCACATCACATATGCAGTTTTATACATTAGTATCTGTAGCGTGCATGGATGTTTTGATTAAGGACAGTATTTTCCTGTGAAGGAGTGTGTTTCTGTGGGTGTTGTAATGCTTGCTACTGTTTCAGTAGCCTAACGCAGGGGCAAGTGTTACATGCGTTCAAGCAAACCCAAGAGCTGGCTGCTGAGGGAACATGGAAAAAATCAAGGGAACTCATCAGGAAACCCGCAGAGCAGCCAAAAACAAAACCTGCAACAAAGGTCTGTTCGCTGCCTCCCCAGCAGGGCTTTGCTAAGTCAATTTTCGCCATAGGGGGGCTTTGCTGAGTACTTTATCATCAGCGGGGGGCTTTACCATATCAGTTTCACCATGGGACTCTGGCTTTCAGGTTTTCACCTATTTATGTTGCCACTCAGTGGGCTCCGCTGTTATTCAGAGTCCACAGGGTGGCAGCATAATCATGGAACAGTATGAATGCTTGTTCATGCAGCTCCGCCATGGGATGATGCTGTAGTAGTAAGTACCATAGGGTTGTCTTCTCTCATGGTCATGGTTAACGTAACCTAGGGAGGAGGGGTGGGAAACCTTAGCATGGCTAGTTTTTTGTTTTTTGTTTAACCCCTTTCCAGTTCCTGAATCTGGCCCCTCGATCCAGTTCCTACCCTCAGTCTCTGAAAGAGTGAGCTCAGGGCAAGGGAGCAGAGATGACAGTATGCACACAAGGGTAGGGGTCAGATCCATGGCAGAGATTCATGATCTGGACCCTCCTTTTCCTTAGCGCATCCCATAACCACCCACGCCTCCAACTTCTATATGACCCGTAGAGATTGTATTCCTTTTCAAGGAGCCACCCCAGTGTCTGTGTCTAGTTCATGCTGTGAGGCTGGAGAAACAGTACAGTAGATGGTACCATACATTAGACAATAGAATACTAATGAAAGAGAGCAGAGAGACAAAACTCAAGGCAAAGTATTTTGGCATTTTACACTGGAAAGAATAGAATGAGTAGTAGCCTAGCCAATCTGCCACAGGGTGATGGTCCTTCCTGGTACAAACTTCTGTTCTGTGCCTCTGACCGCTTTTTGACGAGTGTGGCAGGCTCGGGCCTGAAAATCTCACACCTTTGAAAAAGAGCATGGTTGGGGTTTAGACGGGCGGGAACGCATGTTATCACGCTCACGCCTTTTTTAAAAGTCACCAATTAAACTCTTTCAGTGAATGCAGGTAGGAACTGGATCGAGGGACCAGATCCAGGAACTGGAAAGGGGCTAAAAAAAACTAGCCATGCGCCACATTTGGCCCACAGGCCTAAGGCTTCCCACCCCCTCCTCTACACATTACGTTAACCATGGGAGAATCAGGCTGATTGAGGTCTTTAATTGGCAGCTTTAAAAAAAAGGCGTGAGCATGATAATGTGCGTCCCTGCACGTCTAAACCCCGCCCATGCTCTTTTTCAAAGGCGCGTGAATTTCAGGCGCAAGCCTGCTGCGCTTGTCTAAAAGCGGCCTCAGTCTCTGTTTTCACGTCTCCCTCCACCATTCAGGCATGCTTATCTGAAGAGGTCTGAGGTACTTGTTCCCTTAAATGAGAAGTATACAAACGATTCTTCAAAGAGTTCAGTTTCCCACCTGGAAACAAGTAGAGGTTTGCTTTGCAACATTCCTTCCCTGGGCTCTTCACAGCTTCAGGAGGGAACACACGTATTGTCCATTCCCTTGCAACAGGGATTACCGAGGTTCTTCCTCCACCTCAGGAAAGATCACACCATCACTGACACGCTTGACGTTTCAGTGGGGTCAGACATGGGGGCATTAGGGATGTGCGAACACGGTTCGGAGTTCGGACCAAACTCGGTCTGTTCAGACATCCGAACTGAACGTCCAAACCGAACTTGAAAACGACCAAACAGTTCGGTCATGTTCAGGTGAGTTCGGGGCAGGAAAAAACATGACTGGAAGGCCCATTCGGGCGGGAAAAACGTGACTGTAAAAGGAGGAGGCAGCTGAGGAGCAGACTTCCTGGTTCCAAGGGTGGAGACCAGGGGTGCTCTCAGGGCCAAATGATACCGATACCGAAAAAAAAATCGGTATTGATATCGGTACTGATAGCTATTTCGAATATTCGGCTGAACCGAACAACCAAATCCGAACTCGGTTTTCTAACCAAACAACCAAATGGCCGAACATCCGAACCGTGTTCTGTTTCCACATTCCTAGGGGCATCTTACTCCCAATCCTGCTTCTGCTTGCTACTTACTTCTGCTCCATACCCAACAAAAGTAGAGAATCCCATGTATTCTCCTGAGCCTGGGTCTTTCTGGTTTCCTCTTCACCAGATCTCTGAGCTGTCCTCAAATAGCAGTCTTCCTATGTGACCCTGGCCCATAAAGGTACAAGCCTACCCTGTAATTTCCCTTGTTCACTTTAACCTGGAATCTGGAACAGAGTGCAGATTAGGTTTTAGCAACTTAAACGGTCAGCTCACCTTGTTACACAGTCCTTTAATAGTGCCTGTTCCTCAAAGCAATCTTTAACCTCTGAACAATTCAACCTTCAACACAGCCTACAAAAACCACAATAAACCCTTCCTCCCCCCGCCCCACAACCAAGCTCCTGGGTAAAATCCATTAGGCCTTACAAACTTTTACATTGGCAGTCTCTTTTCCATAGTTAAGTCAGTCTCCTAGTTTTATTATTGCTACACTTCCTTCCATGGAATTCGTTCATATCATGGGGTTTTTTCGGTATAATGAATGGGGTCTTGGAAAAATTCTGTGTAAGAGATTTGCATGCCAAATATTCTATGAGGGCAGGAGATAGGGAAAACTACAAGGGATTTGTATGATCAAAGTCTAATTCTAATTTTCATAGTGCTGGACACATGCTGCTTAGTGCATCTACTTATTTAGAAAGAGTTGTGCTTTTATCAAGCCTAGTTTGAGAAAGTTCCTGTTGATGTAAAGGAATTTCACAGATGGGGTTGCAAAAGTCTCCACAGTTCCCCATTTTCAGCCTATTTCCTTTCTAAGTGCTCTCTGCTTCATTGTTATAGATGTTGAAAGAAACAAGCCTTGCAAATGTTTCCAGGGAAGAAATTCCGCTTTTCAAACCCATTTCCAGGAAGGAGTTGTCTTCTCTAATAAGAGACAGGTCCTTTTTACACAGGCCACAGCTGCATGGGGGGTGGGTATGCATGCCGCAGAGTGGGCAGCGTGTGGGTGCTGGTGCACGTGAGCGCACCCCCACACATCCCCACCCATGGAGCAAACTGTGTTTTCCCAGTTGCTCCGTGAGTGGGGAATGCGGATGTGTGTGAGTGGGAATGCGTGTTTTGTGAGAGCGCGCATGCAACTCCACTCACCGGCTTCAGGATTTACACGAGACAGTACCACTCATGACCACACAGCGGATCTGCGGGGCCATGAGTGGGACTGTCTCATGTAAAAAAGGCCACAAAGAGAGAAAAGAGGGTTTTCCCCCCATAACACCTAGACTAGAAGTACCCATTAATATAAATATTTATTTATTTATTTCAACCTGTACCCTCTCCTTACCCTAAGGCTCAGGACAACTTACAAAATAAGAACCATATAAAACACATACAAAATCTTTTTAAAAATCCCCTAAAAACCAACCTCGCCTGCCAGACACTTGGTCAAGAAGAAAAGTCTTACATTCCCTATGGAAAATATATATTTGAAAGATGAATTATGTATTTAATATGAAATATAATATAGACAGGATTCAGATACTACAATACACCATCATAATTATGCAGAAATCATTGTTTTTTCCAAACCAATCAAGTGTCACAGTTTCTTGGAAAAGGTCATCATTAAACTGACCAGATTTAAAACTGTGTTGAGATACGCATTAATTGCCATTTATCTTGCCCTACCCTTCTCTCTATTTGTCTTCTCTAATAAGAGACAGCACTATATGAAAATGGAAAAACTAAAGACCAAACACACAGCCACATATGCACATGATAAATATTGTGATATAAGTATAACCTTCTTTCAAATCTTGGAATGATTCTGAACATTCTCTGTTTCTCAGAGCAGCTGGAATGATTCTGAACATTCTGACAATACAGCAACTCAAGCAGTTATTACAGTGGACTTGCAGACATGCAGTTTTTAGCCTATTATATGTACACACTAATACCAAAGAAATATGTCACAACCTCACTTGTTTAAAATAAAGCCCTATATAGCCTGGTTCCCAAGTTTCTGAAAGACCACTTCTTCCCTCTTGTCCTGTTGTAGCTTCTGAAGTCAGCTGGGAGTGCCTTTTTGCAGGTACCATCTGCCCATGAGGTTTCTGCAACAAGGGCACACAGAGAGGCGTTCTCGGTGACTTCCCCACAATTATGAAACTCCCTCCTCTTGGAGATTCATCTAAGCCCAAGCCTTCTCATCTTCTGGAAACAATGTAAGACCTTTCTGTTTGACCAGGCATGTGGCAGTCTGGGATAGGGTTGTGAGAGTTAGGGGGACATACATACATACATACATACATGGAGGAAGAGGGGGGGTTTTCCAACCCCAAGCATGACTCAGATATTGGAAATGAAAGGTTAAGATTTTTTATTGTGAAAACTACTTCAGTCTATTAAATTAAATTCCTGCCTTTCTGGTTGCACTGCTTGAGCATACTGAGAAGGGTCGCTGCTAATAAATATCCTATGTGCACGTTCAGATCCCGTTTGCCAAGTACACTGGGAGAGAACATACTAATTAAGACATGCCTACTGAATGTGCCAAGGAGAGATTGGGATGCACACTCCGGTAGTTTTTGCCTGTTGGCTACACTATGGGTAGATCACTCTCAATCNGTAAAATCCAGTTCTGACACCTCTACATCTGCAGATGTATAACTTCAAACACACTTTTCTCTTTCAACAGGAGATGGTCGCAAAAAACATAAAACATAAAACTGCACTTCTGCCTCTAATTTTCAAAGTGGTATAACTCAGTCGTTTCACAGTGGATCCATCTGAAATTTAGACAGGTTCTACCCCCCTCACCCAAGCGATCCTCCCTGCAAAATTTCACAGTGATAAGATAAATCATTTAAATAATCAGTTTTTATAACAAGTAGAATTTTCATGATTTCAATAGAGAGTGCAAGTCACCGTAACTATAGAGCCACTATTGCGGCTCTATAATATAGTGGCTATTTTCAGACAGGAGGTGCCCATCCAGGTCCACCTGTCCCCCACTGAGCTGGGTGCCCATCTGAAGACGGTGTGGGTGGAGGCATGCTCCTGTGACCCACGCACTGCCCACCCATGCCCTGCCCTGTATGGAGCAACCTGGGTTTTTCCCCATTGCTTTGTGCGAGGGCATGAATGGGCAGCACGTGGGTACGGGCGTACCCAGACTGCACACACCCATCCCCCACTGTCTGAAGGCCCCCCCACTCAGTGGAAGTGCGCAGCAGCACACACGGACATGGACCATTGTCTGCTAGACTTGTGGCTTGCATATTGGGTATTTCCTATGGTTTCAGTCTTGAGCACACTTTTGGTGAATGAACCCCACTGGACTCAAACAAGAGTAAGTGTGATTAGGATTATTGCCTGTACCTTTTACATTGTAATTTAAGGGACAGGAACAGTCTATTTGCATCTTATGGAGAACCAAACACATTGTTGATGCTTAAGGAATATAAAAATAATAACGCTTGCTAGAACAGTTGCCTCTAACACCAATGTGAGTATCTACAATTCCTCAGCTCTGTCTTCTTTGAATTCCTAATCTAATGAATAGATTTTAAGGCCAGAAGAGACCGTTGCATAACATAGACCAGTGAATTTCACCTGGCAGTTCTTGAATCATAGAATTTTGGGTTGGAAGGAACTTTTAAGTTTGAAGAGTCCTCTAGTTTAACACACACGCCACTCCACTCCCATCCTACCCCACCCCTTATGCTGGATATGCCTGTCTACAGCATCACAGACATATGCTTGTCCAGTCAGGTTTTGAACTTCTCCACAGAAGGAGATTCCACAATCTCCCTGGGTAGCTAATTCCATTGCCCAACAGTTCTACAGTTAGGAAGTTTTGTCCTAATACCGAGCTGAAATCTACACTGCTGCAATTTAAGCCCATTCCCTCTGCTCTGGCTTCTGTGACAGTGGGAAACAAATGTTCACCGTCACCTTTGTGGCATCCTTTTAGATATTTAAAAACTGCTATCATGTCCCCCTCTTAGTCTTGTTTCCTCTACCCAGTTCTTTCAGCCTTTTCTCATATGGCTTGTCCTCCAGCCCCTTTAGCATCTGAGTTGCTGTCCTCTGCATCTTCTTCAATGTGTTTACATCCTGCTTGATGTGTGATACCTCAAACTGAACACAGTAATTCAGATGAGGCCTCTCCAGCACTGAGTAAAATGGCAGCACCACCTCACAAGAGTATAAGAAATGCCATATTGGGTCAGACCAATGGTCCATCAAGCCCAGCTTCCTGTCTCCAACAGTGGCTGCTATTGGTTGCTTTGGAGCAGTACCCAGCAGGTCATAATGGAGTGATCCATTTCCTGCTCTTCACTTTCAGCTCCTGACAGTGCCCTGACCTACTTGACTAATAGCCAGGGATGGGACTCTGGACAACATTTTGGTTTCGGTTTCTTTTGGTTTCGGTTCCCCTACGTCTCGGATCTCCTTTCGGTTTTGGATCTATTGGTGTCGGTTCTTTTTCCCATTAACTTCAATGGGAAAGAGAACCGTCCAAGAGTCCTGAGATACAGGCATCTAGATGTGTATAAGAGACAGCCCACAACCCACTCACTGCCCACCCATGCCCTGCCCTGTATGGAGCAACCTGGGTTTTTCCCCATTGCTTTGTGCGAGGGCATGAATGGGCAGCACGTGGGTACGGGCGTACCCAGACCGCACACACCCATCCCCCACTGTCTGAAGGCCCCCCCACTCAGTGGAAGTGCGCAGCAGCACACACGGACATGGACCATTGTCTGCTAGACTTGTGGCTTGCATATTGGGTATTTCCTATGGTTTCAGTCTTGAGCACACTTTTGGTGAATGAACCCCACTGGACTCAAACAAGAGTAAGTGTGATTAGGATTATTGCCTGTACCTTTTACATTGTAATTTAAGGGACAGGAACAGTCTATTTGCATCTTGTGGAGAACCAAACATTGTTGATGCTTAAGGAATATAAAAATAATAACGCTTGCTAGAACAGTTGCCTCTAACACCAATGTGAGTATCTACAATTCCTCAGCTCTGTCTTCTTTGAATTCCTAATCTAATGAATAGATTTTAAGGCCAGAAGAGACCATTGCATAACATAGACCAGTGAATTTCACCTGGCAGTTCTTGAATCATAGAATTTTGGGTTGGAAGGAACTTTTAAGTTTGAAGAGTCCTCTAGTTTAACACACACGCCACTCCACTCCCATCCTACCCCACCCCTTATGCTGGATATGCCTGTCTACAGCATCACAGACATATGCTTGTCCAGTCAGGTTTTGAACTTCTCCACAGAAGGAGATTCCACAATCTCCCTGGGTAGCTAATTCCATTGCCCAACAGTTCTACAGTTAGGAAGTTTTGTCCTAATACCGAGCTGAAATCTACACTGCTGCAATTTAAGCCCATTCCCTCTGCTCTGGCTTCTGTGACAGTGGGAAACAAATGTTCACCGTCACCTTTGTGGCATCCTTTTAGATATTTAAAAACTGCTATCATGTCCCCCTCTTAGTCTTGTTTCCTCTACCCAGTTCTTTCAGCCTTTTCTCATATGGCTTGTCCTCCAGCCCCTTTAGCATCTGAGTTGCTGTCCTCTGCATCTTCTTCAATGTGTTTACATCCTGCTTGATGTGTGATACCTCAAACTGAACACAGTAATTCAGATGAGGCCTCTCCAGCACTGAGTAAAATGGCAGCACCACCTCACAAGAGTATAAGAAATGCCATATTGGGTCAGACCAATGGTCCATCAAGCCCAGCTTCCTGTCTCCAACAGTGGCTGCTATTGGTTGCTTTGGAGCAGTACCCAGCAGGTCATAATGGAGTGATCCATTTCCTGCTCTTCACTTTCAGCTCCTGACAGTGCCCTGACCTACTTGACTAATAGCCAGGGATGGGACTCTGGACAACATTTTNGGCTTCAGCGCGAGTGAGTGCCACCTGCGCTCTAACTGCCTACCCTCCCGCTTCAGCCACCTCAGGTCTTCAGTAAACCAGGGGGACTCGTGCTGACGAAGCAGTGGCAGAAGATGCCTGGGTGCAACCATATCAATAGCCATGGTCAAGATGACATTCCACAAAGCGACCAGGTCATCGACAGAGCAGCTGTTGAGGTCAGTGGGTATATCCCCCAGAGAATTCTGAAAACCAGTCAGATCCGTTCGTCTCTGGGGTGGAGACCTAACCGGTCCACCACCCTGACAAGGGCATAGGAGGGCTGACAAAGTGTCATCCATCAGAGCTGTTCCAGGCCTTCAGGAGGTAATGATCTGACCATGACAACACCCCCAATAATTGGAACCCCTGTCTCTCAGGCTGGTGCAAAACATCAGATCCAATGTATGTCCCTTCTCATGTGTCGGGCCTGATTATTATTTGGGATAGGCCCATGGTTGTCATGGTGGCCATGTGAACTCCTGCTCTGCCCCAAAATGGCTGGCCTCGGGATGTATGTTGAAATCACCCAAGACAATAAGTCTGGGTAACCTCAACACCACTTCCAAGATTAGCTCAGCTAGAGTAGTCAGGGAATCAATTGTGGCAAGGTGGTTGGTACACCAAGAGGATCTCCAATCTATCCCCAGCCAACTCCTCTATCCCCAAGGTGGACACATTCCATATCGGATGTGTTAGGCACCAGATACCTCCGAAAGGCCACAGTGTCTTTGTGGGTGCATGGAGCCTAAGTTGTAAGCAAGCACAATATGTGTAACATCTTTAGTGCTTTCATGGTGCACAAGTTAAGCCAGGAGCCTTAACTTACCATTTCCATGCTTTTTGGAGCATGGTTGAATTTGTAAGAGCCTTAACTGGTCTCTTAAATGGAAGACTTTTTTATTCTAAAATGTCTATGGTTTTTTAAAGGGGAAACTAAATTCAGTCCTAGCTGAAAAGGTGACGTGGCAAAGTGCTCTCACCCCAGGGGAACAAGTCCCTATATCACACCAGTGGAAATTGGGGGAGAAAAGCAACAGTTATAAAACTAGACCACTGATACATAACTAAATGAAATTTATATAGGATTAAAAAAGAAAGAGGAGGAAAAATTAGAGCGGTAATGATGCACTCTCTCCAATTCTCCAAATCTATATATACATGCACGCCCCACTGGGCAATGTGGTGCATGCAATATCAGCACCAGAGATACATAAAAAGAATTAAAATACAAATGGAAACAAAAACAAACCCATGGGGGTTATCACAGTCCAGATTAATACACGCTGATGCAACGCCTTCACACCTCCAAACGCGTTTCGGCAGATTAGACCCCCTTCTTCAGTGGCTTGGTGTACAACCCTTGATGACTTTTCAAATGTTATGCAAAATACCTAAACATCCAACCCATACGTGCCTGGGTTCCTTTATATATACAGTCCCAGGTATTGTTCCCTGGTTGTGACAAATTGTACATCAGAAACTGATGTTTGTGGTTGTTGAAAATTTAAATTTCCTCAGGGAGCAATCTCCTGTCTGATTTTCCTTCTTTTACCTTCCTTCCTTCTTTTACTTCTCACACCAGGGTCCCTGAGGAAATTATAATTTTCAACAACCACAAACATCAGGTTCTGATGTACAATTTGTCACAACCAACGTCACTG
>QEPC01015418.1:28374-39190 GCA_003113815.1 Sphenodon punctatus
CCCCCCCCCCCCCCCCCCACTTCCCTTTTTTCTTTCACTTCCCCCTGTCTCTCCTGTAATGCTCGGTCTTAGGTTCTGAATTCACTTGTAGGTTTGAGTATTGGTAGTAACAGAGAACCCTGGCTTCAAGGTTGGTCATTGTTGGAGCCAGCTCACCTTCAGTATGGCAAGGGTCTGATTTCACCATTGTCCCGCACTTTGTGCAGTCATTTCCACCAGTGCAAAGGGGGTGCAAAACCAGAAAGGAGATCTGGGGTCCATGCTTCCCCCATCCTCTGCTGTTCCTCCAATGTTTAAGAGCACACATTCCCTGTCCTTTCCTACCCCTCTCTTCTCCTCATCCCTCCAGCCTACTTGCGTCCCTGAGGGTTGGGGAGGGCGGGGAAGGGACACAGAGCAAGGCAGGAGTATGTACACTTGCCTTCCCCATTTTAGCACCCTTCCCCATTTACCCCTCAGCAGCATTTACAACATGAATAAACAATATCATTAAAACTACCGAAAAAGAAGAAAAGAGTGCTATGAGCAGACAGCCACAGAGTGCTGTCTTCTGCTTGCACCTCACACTCTTCCCTTCCCCAGTCATGCATACCACCCCCCCTGAGGTGTAAACAGCACCTGATGTCCTCAATTTTATGGCCATCCTGGTGAAAGCTCTCTCAAGTTCCCATCTGTAACAAGCCCCTTGTTGTTTTCCATATACAACTTTGTCGCTAATCTCTCCACATCATTGTCCATGATTTGTCCAGTATTTTCATGGTTGCACAGTTGTGGTTGTAATTAAATGAGAACAGCTGGGAGCCTTAGTTGAGAGCCATTGGCCACTTTTACACAAGGCGTTTAGAAGTACCTCTGGAGCCCCGTATTGAAGAGGAAAGCTGCGCGGGGAGTGTTTACATGCTTCCTGTGCTACCGTAAGTGACATGCCGCCCATTCTCTTCAGTGGTGGCAGCTGCAGATGCGAGGCTTTCAGAACGTGCATTCTGTACACCTCAATTTTCAGGTCTACAGAACGCGCCTTGTGAAAGCCCCACGTCTGCAGCTGCTGCCACCGAAGACAATGGGCAGCACGTCACTTCTGGTAGGCTTTCCTCTTCAATACGGAGCTCCAGTGTCCCAGTGGGCAGGGCATGGACTGTAGAACTAGAGGCTCTAAACTTGAATCCTGGGGTTAACTTGCGTGTAATGCTGCTAGAATCCGATGTCCGCAGGGCCCCAGAAACTGTATAATGAGCCCCAGATCGCTGTTGCGTGTGAGTGAGGCAATCCTAGTTCCAGCCACGCTTTAAATTATATCTGATCATCATATCTGAGTTTAAGGCAGGGCTGGAACTTGGATTGCCTCGCTCACATGCAACAGCAATCCGGGGGTCATTATACATCTTTGGGGGGCCCACAGACATCGGATTCTAGCAGCGTTACGTGTGAGTTCACTCCTGGCCTCCTTGTGTGGTGTTGGGCATGTCAGTTCTCGAAGCCTAAGTTTCCAGGCTACATGATAGGGGCCAGCAACAGACTTAATCAGTGCTTGTTGGGCCTGTTAGAAGCGGAAAGACACCCCACTGCTGTATTAGCCTTACATCCTGTCAATGTGATTCCCATGGTCCACAAGACTAAGGACTCGCAGTTGTGTTCAGAGATCACACATTAACCGAGGCGTCATTGCTTTCCATTGTATGTTACCTCTATGATTTTGGATTTTGCTTGCTCTTGGATTTTCTCTTGCCCATTTTTGTAACATCTTGCCATTGGAAAATAACTGCTCATTCTCTGCCCCCCTCCCTGCAAACAGAAAAGTCACATTCAAATTATGTTTCATTATATCTCAAAAATTATATCTTTCTCATGGAAACTTTCACAGGGGGTTAGATTTAGATCTCAGCGTGGTTGAGTGGGTTACAGACCTTTCTTTTCCCTCCCTAGGTGGATTCCTACGATGTGACTGTGGCAGAAGACCTGGGAGAGATCCAGATGATAAAAATTGAGAAACGGAAGTACTGGTTCCATGATGACTGGTACCTCAGGTATGTCACTGTGAAAACACCACTGGGCGAGTACCTGGAGTTTCCATGCTACCGATTGCTTACAGATGAAAAAGAGGTTGTGCTCCGTGATGGAACAGGTGGGTTCTGTGAGAGAGCCACTAACCCCGCATCATTCCTTCTCCTCCCCTAAGCTCCTTGGCCCTCCCCAATCTGTGCTTCCTCCTGTCCTGGTTGTCTCTTCAATTTGCAAACCCATCATATCAGTTGTGGCACCAACTCCCTCCCCTCCTGCCTCCCTTTCTGGCAACATGGGATAGATGCATCCAGTTAACAGGCAAATTCAAGAGTTTGTATTTACTATTCAAGGCCCTTAATAGTCTGCTCCAAAATGTCTTGCTGAGCTTCTGGTTCTCTACATAATGCCCCCTCCTCTTGTGAAGTCTGCAGAAGAGCTATTGGAGCTTCTAAGGGGCATGAGAAGGGCTGTTCACATGCGGCCTGTGGGTTGAAACCAGTGTGAAGTGCCCCTTCCTTCCTCCACATCTGGGAGCCTTGTTTTCCTTGAGGGATCAATAGCTCTTGAAGCTCTGAAAGTCCTATGTTGAATAATGCTGGAGAGGTTGATCCTTAAGTAGCTCCCCAAATGGCATTTCATAGAATTGTTGGGCTGAGGGTGACACATCAACAGGTTTTCTAGACCATTCCCCTGCACTGAAGCAGAAGTAAACCTAAGCCACCCCCAACAGGTGTTTATTATCCTGTTTTTTAAAAACTTCCAATGACAGGGACTTCACAACTTTCCTTGTTATTGTGTTCCATTTTCCAACTGTTTTTACAGTTAGGAAGTTTTTCCTAATATTCAATCTAAATCTACTTTTCTCCAACTTAAACCCATTCCCTTTTGTCCTCCCTTCAGTGGCAATGGAGGACAGCTGGTCTCTTTCCTAGTTATAACAACTTTATACGTGGTTAAAACTACCATCATTTCACCCCTGTTTTGTTGAGGGTGAACACACCCAGTTCCTTTGATTTTCCTTTATTTACTGGGCTATCCACTTACCCCATTCAGATTTCCTCTGTGATTAGTTTTTACTGAAATCAATGTGAGATTGGCCAGGAGACCGAGAGAGAGGGAAGTAAAATATGTAGCAGTCCGGCTCCCACATAGGCTAGCACTCAAGTAGAGCCCTGCTTGGCCCAAAATTTGGGCATGAGCAGGTTCCAAGCCCAAACCACTTCTGAGCCCAATGTGCTTAGGCTCTCCTAGGTCTCGGCTGAGTCTGGCCAAGGGTGGCTGCACGCCTTCCAGAGTGTCGTGAGGTCACAGTGCTCTGCAAGAGGAAGGCAGTCCTCAACTGAAGAGCCTGGCCCCCTCAACTGAAGAACCTGGCCCAGCCTCAATCCAATTAGCTTAGGCAAGATAAAGTTAAGGTCAGGTCCTGTTAGACCCAGTTCAGGCTGTAGTCCTCTATTAGTAACACAAGTAGTCTCAGATGCAGAACAAAGTTTATAGCAAGCTCAAAGACTTTTATTAGTGAGGGGTCCAGCAAAACAAGCAGATTACATTATCTTCCCTTGCAGTGAGTGTGGGTGCACAACTGCAGCCAAGAGCAGAATTTAGCTGCTGGTGCTCAGTTAAACCATGGCTTTGTATGCCAAAAATAATTAACGATTCGCAGATTGGACAGAACTGCACATAGTGTTTGTTTGCTCATTTAGCAAATGCATAACTAGCCAAGCCAGGCTGCTGTATAGCCATTTTATTAATTATTATTATTATTATTAACAACATTTATATAGCGCCAGCAGTGTACCTGGCACTTTACAAAGTAATAAAATAGTCACGGTCCCTGCCCCTAGGGCTTACAATCTGAGAGACAGGAGCTGGGGGAGAGACATAGGAAGGGGAACAGAGGGAGAGACAAGGGACATTTGCAGAGTTTACTAGTTTAGAGTTCTTGGACCCCCAACCAGTCCAGAGAGGAACCTTGGTATTGGCTACAGCTGCAGAATGGAGTGTCCTGAAGTCCCCATTTGTGTTTGTTTGAACTTGCAGGGGCCTGTTCCAATGTGGCCAATAAATTTTGTCTAGGGCAGCAAAATACTTAGGGCTAGTTGTTTTTTTTCCTCAGCGATTTTTATTTAGCAATCACTGAGCATGTTCCCTATGGATAGACATGTGAACCATGTATTTTCTTTTAACCATTGGCTTTTCTTTATGGTTTCACAGCAAAGCTTCCCCAGTATGACAAGACTCAGATCATCAAGCAGCACAGGCGCAAAGAGCTGGAAAACCGGCAAAAACTCTACCGGTGAGTTTCCTTTCACAGTGCAATTGCAAACTGCCCAGGGAAGTGTCCCTAGCACAAAGCCATTTTCATAACTGGTATAAGCTGGCAGCTTCAGCAAAAAGGACGGATGCTGAACCAGGGCCAAAATCCATCTTTTCATCCCAACAGGTCAGGGATAAAGCACACTGGGGAGACAGCTAGCCCTCCTGCTGTAAAAGTGTAAATCTGTTCTGGACTCAAATGGACACTTCATTATCCCTATTGTCTGATCAGTGGTGCCCAAACTTTTTGAGCCATCAAATCATTGACAACCCCCCATATTTCTCATGGATCCCTAAGTGTTGTGGCCCAGCATGTGCTCACTGTAGGTTGGCTCTGGCTGCATGAGGTGGGCATCTTCAGTCCCCACCAGCATCAGGACCATCTCTGCAGACTAGGAGGAGGCAAGGATGAGCACTATGTGCTTGTACTGGCCATAGTGTTTCCCCCTGCACTGGTGAGAATGGAAGTCTGCTTTATGGTAGCTACAGCTGGCTCTGTACACCACTCTTCATTGCTCTACAGAGCGCCAGTGGTACATCCATCCCAAATGGGAACCACTCTTCTTTATCTGGGGTTCTTAACCTTTTTGTGAGCAAGACTCGTTAAAACATTTTAAACCCTCCCATGGATTGGGGGTGGGGGGGCTGTCATCCTGCTCCCAAAGGAGTACAAAAAGTAAAACTTTTTTAGCAAACCTGTACACTTTATACTCCATGTATTCCTCAAGAGTAATGGCATCAGTTGTCCTGTGTTGGTTCATGCCCCCACCAGTTGTAATTTTTAAAAAATTTGATTAAAATTTTACTAAAACAGTATTAGTGTAAGTTTCACCTCAATTGTAATGAATGGAAAAATGAAAGCACTACACGCCTAGTGAGCTTTTGTTGGACCAACTGTTGGCCCTGACTCTCTGTTGAAAACCACTGTTCCATGACCCCTTTCACCTGGGATAAATTGATTAGAAGCAAAATTCAGCCCCATGGAGAGGGCCAGTGGAAAGACTATACACCTCAAGTCCCTTCCTTTCTCTTCCTTCCCCTGCCAAAGGCACATAAACAGCCCATCTGAATTGCACCATAAAGGCCCCTTTTCCGTGGGCCTCTCCCACTCATGAACACACAGAAATCTGCATGTTAGTGAGTGGGAGAGGCCCGTGTGAAGGACACGGCGTGAGTGCGCACGGTGAGTGTGGTGCATGCACGCTCCCGCCTAACACGCATCCCTACTCATCCCCACGCACAGAGCAGCTGGGGAAAACAGAGGTTGCTCAGTGTGGGGATGAGTGGGGGGTGAACGAATGCATGTGCACGCCCCGCACACACACCGGCGTGCCCTTGCACCCCTCGCCCAGCAGCGCCATTTAAAAACAACCAAAGGAGTAAAGACTGGGTGGTGTGGGTTTTTTGGTTTGTTTTGGGTTGGTTTGTTTTTTGCTGTCTTACTGTCAGTTCCTCCAGGTGGGTCATGTTTTATCAATTCTGTGTGTCAGTCATTATTGAAGCACTGACACCATCTTGTTTAGAGAATTTGCTGCAGCCCTCTTTTATTATTAATAATAATGATTATTGTTATTATTTATTTTATTATATAGTGCCAGCACAGTACCTGGCATTGTACAATTAGTAGTTGGAAGCAGGTTCCTACCTAGAGGGCTTACAATCTAAGATTGTACTACCCTGGTCTGTTTTCCTCTAAGGTCAGACCCTACTCCAAGACCCAGCTATGTAAGGCCCTTTTTATATGGGCAGCGGTTGTGGGGTGGGGGGGAGATGGGTGTGCTGCCATAGTGGATGGAGCCTACTCCATTTTTCCGGATGGTTCCGTGGGTGGAGGTGGGTGTGCNTTAGTGAGGGGTCCAGCAAAACAAGCAGATTACATTATCTTCCCTTGCAGTGAGTGTGGGTGCACAACTGCAGCCAAGAGCAGAATTTAGCTGCTGGTGCTCAGTTAAACCATGGCTTTGTATGCCAAAAATAATTAACGATTCGCAGATTGGACAGAACTGCACATAGTGTTTGTTTGCTCATTTAGCAAATGCATAACTAGCCAAGCCAGGCTGCTGTATAGCCATTTTATTAATTATTATTATTATTATTAACAACATTTATATAGCGCCAGCAGTGTACCTGGCACTTTACAAAGTAATAAAATAGTCACGGTCCCTGCCCCTAGGGCTTACAATCTGAGAGACAGGAGCTGGGGGAGAGACATAGGAAGGGGAACAGAGGGAGAGACAAGGGACATTTGCAGAGTTTACTAGTTTAGAGTTCTTGGACCCCCAACCAGTCCAGAGAGGAACCTTGGTATTGGCTACAGCTGCAGAATGGAGTGTCCTGAAGTCCCCATTTGTGTTTGTTTGAACTTGCAGGGGCCTGTTCCAATGTGGCCAATAAATTTTGTCTAGGGCAGCAAAATACTTAGGACTAGTTGTTTTTTTTCCTCAGCGATTTTTATTTAGCAATCACTGAGCATGTTCCCTATGGACAGACATGTGAACCATGTATTTTCTTTTAACCATTGGCTTTTCTTTATGGTTTCACAGCAAAGCTTCCCCAGTATGACAAGACTCAGATCATCAAGCAGCACAGGCGCAAAGAGCTGGAAAACCGGCAAAAACTCTACCGGTGAGTTTCCTTTCACAGTGCAATTGCAAACTGCCCAGGGAAGTGTCCCTAGCACAAAGCCATTTTCATAACTGGTATAAGCTGGCAGCTTCAGCAAAAAGGACGGATGCTGAACCAGGGCCAAAATCCATCTTTTCATCCCAACAGGTCAGGGATAAAGCACACTGGGGAGACAGCTAGCCCTCCTGCTGTAAAAGTGTAAATCTGTTCTGGACTCAAATGGACACTTCATTATCCCTATTGTCTGATCAGTGGTGCCCAAACTTTTTGAGCCATCAAATCATTGACAACCCCCCATATTTCTCATGGATCCCTAAGTGTTGTGGCCCAGCATGTGCTCACTGTAGGTTGGCTCTGGCTGCATGAGGTGGGCATCTTCAGTCCCCACCAGCATCAGGACCATCTCTGCAGACTAGGAGGAGGCAAGGATGAGCACTATGTGCTTGTACTGGCCATAGTGTTTCCCCCTGCACTGGTGAGAATGGAAGTCTGCTTTATGGTAGCTACAGCTGGCTCTGTACACCACTCTTCATTGCTCTACAGAGCGCCAGTGGTCCATCCATCCCAAATGGGAACCACTCTTCTTTATCTGGGGTTCTTAACCTTTTTGTGAGCAAGACTCGTTAAAACATTTTAAACCCTCCCATGGATTGGGGGTGGGGGGGCTGTCATCCTGCTCCCAAAGGAGTACAAAAAGTAAAACTTTTTTAGCAAACCTGTACACTTTATACTCCATGTATTCCTCAAGAGTAATGGCATCAGTTGTCCTGTGTTGGTTCATGCCCCCACCAGTTGTAATTTTTAAAAAAATTGATTAAAATTTAACTAAAACAGTATTAGTGTAAGTTTCACCTCAATTGTAATGAATGGAAAAATGAAAGCACTACACGCCTAGGGAGCTTTTGTTGGACCAACTGTTGGCCCTGACTCTCTGTTGAAAACCACTGTTCCATGACCCCTTTCACCTGGGATAAATTGATTAGAAGCAAAATTCAGCCCCATGGAGAGGGCCAGTGGAAAGACTATACACCTCAAGTCCCTTCCTTTCTCTTCCTTCCCCTGCCAAAGGCACATAAACAGCCCATCTGAATTGCACCATAAAGGCCCCTTTTCCGTGGGCCTCTCCCACTCATGAACACACAGAAATCTGCATGTTAGTGAGTGGGAGAGGCCCGTGTGAAGGACACGGCGTGAGTGCGCACGGTGAGTGTGGTGCATGCACGCTCCCGCCTAACACGCATCCCTACTCATCCCCACGCACAGAGCAGCTGGGGAAAACAGAGGTTGCTCAGTGTGGGGATGAGTGGGGGGTGAACGAATGCATGTGCACGCCCCGCACACACACCGGCGTGCCCTTGCACCCCTCGCCCAGCAGCGCCATTTAAAAACAACCAAAGGAGTAAAGACTGGGTGGTGTGGGTTTTTTGGTTTGTTTTGGGTTGGTTTGTTTTTTGCTGTCTTACTGTCAGTTCCTCCAGGTGGGTCATGTTTTATCAATTCTGTGTGTCAGTCATTATTGAAGCACTGACACCATCTTGTTTAGAGAATTTGCTGCAGCCCTCTTTTATTATTAATAATAATGATTATTGTTATTATTTATTTTATTATATAGTGCCAGCACAGTACCTGGCATTGTACAATTAGTAGTTGGAAGCAGGTTCCTACCTAGAGGGCTTACAATCTAAGATTGTACTACCCTGGTCTGTTTTCCTCTAAGGTCAGACCCTACTCCAAGACCCAGCTATGTAAGGCCCTTTTTACATGGGCAGCGGTTGTGGGGTGGGGGGGAGATGGGTGTGCTGCCATAGTGGATGGAGCCTACTCCATTTTTCCAGATGGTTCCGTGGGTGGAGGTGGGTGTGCGTCGGGAGCGCACAGACATCCCCCACCCACTGCCAATGCTGTTTGCACTGACAGACACCCATCCCTCCCCCCCCTACGTATGCACGGACACACACACACACACACGCATGCACACCCCCCCCACTGCCACGCCATTTCCACAGATGCCCACATGCATCTAACACCCTCCCACACACCCAGTGAGGGCAGGGAGGTGTCTGTGTAAAAATGGCCTAAATGGGAGTTTTTCTATTGGCTTCAATGGGTATTTGGACCAGACTCTCGGTCACAGAAGTGTTTTCACACAGATTAATCAGTGTCTGTGCGAGTGAAGCTTCACTTGTCAGACTCAAGTGGATTTCCCCTCCCACTTGAGAGGAAGAGGTTACCAGATTGCACAGATCTCCTGAGTCCTCTCTATTCAAGAGGTCTCTTGAAAGTGCCTGATACCCCTCTCTCATATTAGTACCTTTTCCTTAAACCAGGGGAACAGGTGCTTCTGCAGGCAGTTTTCTGGCATAAAGCCTTGGGGTTAGATGAAAGAGAAGAGCTTTTCCAAACTGATGTTATATAGGACTGAGACTTCCTCAGCAGGGATAGGAAGGGGAGGGAAGTAGAGTGGAGGCAAAGAGAGGGAGACACAAGACCTGCTTTGCATATGCAAAAGGGAATGTAAATAGAGCCTTTGGAGTTCTCAGGAAATGTTTATTTAAGGTGCAGGTGAAGAGATGGCAGATGTGACACAGCTGATTGTGGACAATGCACTCCCTGTGTCTGCCCATTCTTCCTTTCCTTTTGCCTTATGCAAGGATAAGGAGGCATGGATTTTCTGTCAAACTCTGAGTAGCTCCTAGGGAGACTCTGCTGACAGAGAAAGAGACAAAATTGAGGTCTGGCAACTCCCATGCATTATGGTCCTGCAACCCATACTGAAAGAGTGAGGAGAGGATTGTCCTAGTGGTGCAGTAATGAAACTTATTCTGCTTGATTATTTCTGCAATTAGTGAGGGAGACTATTTTTTAATCCATCCTAGACATGATCTAATGCAGTTTGCATAGGAGCTAGGGACTCCTGAGTTCCCATACCAGCTCTCAGATCTTGGGTATGTCGCTTATCCCTTTCTGTGTTTCCTTTTCTTTATCTATAAAGTATGGATCATAATACCTTACTGCTCTATTATTAAGGGGCAAAGTATGGCTTCTTCCAGCCTGCTCCAGCCCTGTAATGGGGGGGTTGGGTAGGCAAGCTCTATAGTTTGCACTATATACTTGTATTATAAACCAAATGTTGGTAGGTGTTAATACCATCAGCAAGGTGAGAGAAATGTCATTGAAGTGGGAGGAATAAATAGAGGATGAAATCTTGAGAAGCACTGAAATGCTTCAGTATGCTTTGAAGACAAAGGGTATTTCAGTGCTTCTCAAGATTTCATCCTCTATTTATTCCTCCTCCTTTAGTGACATGTCTCTCAACTTGCTGATGTTCAGGACCTCACTGCCATACAGCATCCATAGTCACCATTCATAACACGTCATTGCTCTGATTCCTGTTTTGAACAAGGGGTGAAAACAGACATGACGCTAACCACCCTTTAACCACCCTTGGTGGTTATGCATGCTGCAGGACTGTATTGGTGCCCTATGCAGCCCTGAAACATGCATAAATGCCCACCAAGGGTGGTTAAAGGGTGGTTAGCGTCATGTCTGTTTTCACCCAAGATAATGGGTATTTTCAGACGTTACGGGCAGCCGGTTCACCACAGTGAACCACCAGGGGGGGTGAACAGCGCAACCACGCCCGGGGGTGGGAAATCGGCCCAAACAGACGTGCCGGGAACGGGACCACGGGCCGGAACCGGGCCGCACCATCGCGGGCCGTGGCAGCACAACAGACGTGCAGCCGAACTCCCGCCGGGCGCTAAACCCCCACAAGGCACCGGGCAGGGGTGGGACACAGACATGGCCGCCTGAGGGCAAACGAAGCCACAAGGCACACAAGGGAACGCCCACACAAGGGAAACGGGAAGGGAGG
>QEPC01015418.1:65727-77452 GCA_003113815.1 Sphenodon punctatus
GAGGATCGCCCCTGCTCACACCAGGGGTTCCCCTCCACACCACCCCCTAACCTCCCTCTCCTGCCACCAGAGGGAGGTCAGCAACCCCCGACACCACACCCCAACCCCCAAAATTCCACCCCTCCAATATTAAAATTCCCTGCAGCAGAAACACAGGACCCCACCCCACTCCTCCAGGGTTCACCTGGCTCTCAAATTCCTCTCTGGCCCTTGTCGCTTGGACACCCTGTAATCTGTATTCCTTATGGAGTGATGTTTCATCCAAGGAGGGGGGGGGTTAATATTCTCAGGGAAAAGGCTTGTTACCCAACAATTCCCCCCGTTGGGGGCTAAACCCCTGAGGGGTGATGGCCCCCACACATTCACCAGATCCCTCTGTTCCCTTTCCTTTGTCTGTCCCCCTCCCCCCCCGTCTCTCAGATTGTAAGCCCTAGGGGCAGGGACCGTGTTTATTTTATTACTTTGTAAAGTGCCAGGTACACTGCTGGCACTATATAATTCTCGATGTAACCAAGCCAAGCGCGTGCACCTGGGACCTCGCATCCGCGTGAATGTTACACTCCTTGTCTCTCCCTGTGTTCCCTTTCCTTCGTCCCCCGTCCTGTCCCGTCCCCCGCCCCCCCCGTCTCTCAGATTTTAAGCCCTTACCATGTCTATTCAATTACTTTGTAAAGCGCCAGGTACATTGCTTGTGCTATATGAATGCTTGTTATTAATAATAATAATAATTAATTGTGGACAATACATTGAAATCCTCCACTCAGTGTGCGGCGGCAGTCAAAAAAGCAAACAGAATGTTAGGAATTATTCATAAAGGGATAGAGAATAAAAAATAATTTTTTATTTGTTTTAAATCTGCTCCCCGTTAGTTTCATGACATGGAGTGTCCCTTAGTCCTGGTACTATTTGAGAGGGTACCTATTAACTTGTTCTACACCACTCATGATTTTATAAACTTCTGTCATATCCCCTCTGTCATCTTTTCTCGAAGCTCAAGAGCCCCAACTTATCCAGCCTCTCTCCTTTTTTGTTGCCTTTCTCTGTTCCTTTTCTATTTCAGCTATCTCTTTTTTGAGATGGGGGTGACCAGAACTGCACGCAACTTTCAAGGCACCATAGATTTATATAGTAGCATTATTTTATTTTATTTATTTTATTGTAAAAATATATTATCCTGCCCCTCCTGCCATAGGTAGCTCGGGGCGGCTCACATCATGTAAATATAAAACCACTTAAAACAATTTAAAACAACTTTAAAAGGACGTACCAAATACCCACACCCACCCACCCCTCTAAAACCCATAATCCCACCCATTACCCTCGCTAAATGCCTGGCAAAACGGCCAGGTCTTACAACTTCATCGAAATGAGGGGAGATCAGGGGCCAGCGAGGCCCCCTCCGGCAGGGAGTTCTACAGCTGCAGTGCGGCCACTGAGAATGCCCTCTCCTGTGTGGCCACCCCAGAGGACTCGGGGGACCTCAAACAGGGCACCCCCAGATGACCGCAGGGGTTGATCCAAAGCCCGGGGGGGAGGCGCTTCCTCAGATATGCAGGGCCTAGGCCATTTAGGGCTTTATAGGCCAATAAAAACACCTTGAATCGGGTCCAGAAAACCACTGGCAGCCAGTGCAGAGAACAGAGCACCAGTGTAATGTGCTCCCGGCGGCCCAGCCCCACTAGAAGCTGGGCCGCCGCATTCTGCACCAGCTGCAACTTCCAAGCCGTCACCATGGGTAGCCCCACGTAGAGCGCGTTACAGTAGTCCAACCTGGAGGTGATGAAAGCATGGATGACAGTGGCCAGGTCAGAGTCTGAGACATATGGCCAGAGCCATCACACCAGGTGTACTTGGCGAAACGCACTCCTCGCCACAGCCTCCACCTGGATATCCAGACGGAGCTGCACATCGAGGAGCACCCCCAGACTTCGAACCTGGGAAACCAATGGAGAACAGACCCCGTCAATGACAGGGGCCACCATCTCCATCGGCTTACCCACCAACATCACCTCTGTCTTGTCAGGATTCAGCCTCAGTCAGTTTGCCCTCATTCAGTCCCCGACAGTCGTCAGACACCGGGTAAGCACCAAGACTTCCAGGCCTGGATCTGTTGAAAAAGAGAGGTATAGCTTGGTGTCATCAGCATATTGATATTCTCAGTTTTCATTCAACTTACAATTATGTTGTGGAATTTGTTGCCAGAAGATATTGTCAAGGCCAGTGGTATAACTCAGTTTAAGAAGTGTTGGACAAGTTTCTGGAGTATAGGTCCATTAGCAGCTATTAGCCAGGTAGGTTTGGGGAATGTAACCTCCTACTGTCGGGAGCTGGAAGTGAACAGCAGGGAATGGATTGCCTTATAGGTACTTCTCCAAGCGACTGAAATTGACCACTGTTGGAGATAGGTGCTGGGCTCAATGGACCATTGGTCTGACCCAGTATAGCACTTCCTATGTTCTTAACCTTAATTTTATTTTTTTTACGCCTGCTCCTCTTGGGGGAAACAATTTGGTGCACTCACTTGGTTGAAGGGATGGGCAGGGGGACATTTTCCTGATCCATCTCCTGCAGATCTGGTTGAGGTGGTGTGTTTATGGGAGACATGTGGGAACGATTGGCAGGGGAAGTGTGCCTAGGGCAGGCACTGTTCACTGGCATGGTTGCGGTGTGGAGCTAGCTTGGGTGCTTTCCCTGGGGGGTGGAGTGTAGGGAATACCAGGGCGGGTGGTCCAGCTCTCAATACGTGGGTGTGAACAGCCAGTGGGGGTTGGGAAATGGTGCCTGGCATGGCGCCAGTGTTTCCAGTCGCAGTAGCAACATGCTTCAGCAGGGAGGTCTGGATCTGAATGGACTGGGACAAACTGTTCTGCGTTTGTGCCTACATCTCACGCACGTCCTTGCTCATCCAGTTGAGCATGCTATCAGGTCACTCAAAATGCTGCCAGAGACAGGCCCAGTTTGATGCTCCCTCCAGTAGTCCAGGACAGGTGATCCTCAGCTGCTACAGCTTTGTGCTCTGCCATGTTCTGCTGCAACAGCCCCTGGACATGCCCTATATAGTATCGCAGAACTTGTCTGCCTGCTGCGAGGTCTCCCCGTATAGCTCCCAGGCCAAATCCTTCCTGTGCCATTGATTGCAGGCCCACAAGCCGTGGTTCCTTTGGGCAGCAGGTTCCTTGCACCCATTGCAGTGGACCTGCAGCAAGACAACAAGCAAAGCCATTAGTTCATACCATTCTCACCCACCTTCCCAGCCAGACTTTTTTGCCAGTCACCCCTCCTGCCCAGTTATTTACTCAGGGAGACCACCAAAGGGGAGGGGAAATGAGTACCTGGCCTCTGTGACTACTGGAGCAGTTGCTGTGGTGGCAGTATGCATTGCAGGAGGGGGCGGGATAAAAATCTATAAAATAAATAAATTAAATTAAATAGTATCCCAGTACGGTTTGGCTGTCTTCCCGTTATTGCTGTAAGGGAGCACGGTACATACAGAAACCAACCACTGCCATTTGCACCATGTTGCTACGCTCCCCCATGCTGTGCCGCCATGTTGCCCTCCCCTCCACCCACCACATTGCCACCCCCACACTCCCGTGGCTACCGTTCCCATCCTCTGGGCCTGTATCCCAGTAACTTTCACCCTCCTCCCTGTGGTCTCATGGCCACCTGTCATCACAGTAAACAATGGGGGAAATAATTAAATAACAATAGACTGAAGCATTTATCATGCAGCTGTATAAACACAACGCCCTCGCCACCACCTCTTCCAATATGCCCTCGGACACTGCTCACGCTTGCTCCAAGGCGGCTTTCAGATGGCATCGCCAGGACGAAGCCTGTGAAAAAAGCACCCCCAGATATTTATAACACAGTACTTGTTCAATTGCTTTCTCCTCCATAAACCATCGATGCTGGATTCTGGAATGACTAACCACCATCACCTTAGTTTTATTATAGTTGATCATTAAAAATTCTTTGGAGCAGTAATATTGGAACTGAGCCATTATACGTCTAAGTCCAACCTGCGAGCATAATATCAGCACTGTATCATCAGCATAAAGAAGAATAGGTATTTCAAAGCCATCTAGCTTTCGCGGGTGGAATTCAGGATCTCTCATGAGTGCAACTACATCATTGAGATAGAGATTAAATAGCATGGGGGCAAGGAGATAGCCATGTCGCACTCCCTTCTACCAGAACTATGTTGGAGAAGTGACCTTGAGAGGAAATCTGCACTTGTAGAGTGTTACCTCGATGGAGGGCAATAATAAGAGAGAGTAATCTAGGATCAATATTTTAGGTTTGAAAGTTAAAGCCATAATCGTTCCCCACTGATAGTATTGAAGGCTGCCCATAAATGAATAAAGCACAAAAAAGGGAGGAATTGGAAGCCTGGTGCACATATTTAGTGATGAGTTGGTTCAATGTAAAAATGTGATATAGGGTAGCTATGCCGGCACAAAATCTGGCTTGCTTCCTAGCTAGAATATCATTAGCAGAAATCCAATCCTGCAAACTGAACAAAAGATATTTTTAGTATAATTTCCCCAAAATAATTCCCCTGAAATGCAGGATTTCTTTTTTTAGAAAATAGGAACAACAAGGCTGTTCAGCCAGTTAGTGGGAATACGCCCAGAATTGTTTACAAAAGAGGCCAGGACCTCACTCCACCATTCGACATAAGCCAAAGAGATGCCTGTGCAAAACCAAACCTGCAGAGCTGGACTCAACAGGCTTGAACATGATGATTCCTTTTAAACACTATTTCCACTTAAATGGGCATTATTTATTTGGTGTCTGTTGATTATATAATAAGTATTAATTAGCTTTTATCCGCATCAGTTACTGCTGATAAAGCTAATTCTTGTTGAATATGAATGATGTGCTGCTTCCCCCATCTGGTGGTGGTAGCTATCGGCATGCACGTTTGAAGCTTCTTCATGGTTTATCTAATTTTTTTTTTTACATGGAGTAAAATAGACAGCTTTAAAAACACATACATCTTTTGCAGAACAAGCAAGACCCAGTTGTATACATTTAAGCAGATGCTCCTTAAATAACTCACAAATTATTTAATTGTGATAATAATGGGGGTTAATGTATTTATTTTTGAATTTGTTTTGCTTTGCAGTTATAAGCCACCCTGAACCTTTTCAGGAAGAGCGAGGTACATATTGGAAATAAAATAACATAATAAAATGCATGATAATCACATTTGATGATGCTTCTGGAGTGATTAAGCAGGCTCAGAATCTAGCAAACCATCCGCTTAAGCTGGAGATACAGCCCAAAGCAGGTCCTGCAGATGATAATCTGATTTTGCTCAAGAAAAGCCAAGTTGGGTTCAGCCATAAAAAAGATAAAATATCTTGTAAACAAATAACTTTGATAGAAAAGGGTTTGGCATTTAAATGTTTCAAAATGACATGTGCTTGATCCTGAACTGCAGGCATCTGCCTATCCTAACTGGGTAGAGAGTGAGTGAGTCTTCCCTGCAAGTGAAGGAGGGGGGGGGGGTTAGGCTCTCCCATATTACCCCCCACCCCCATGGTCTTTCTTGCAACTTCCCCTGAAGCCTTTGACATTGCACAAGAAGAGCTTCTGCTCTGGTCTGTCCTGGTGCAGCAGTTCCCATGTTCATCTCCCTCTCCCAGCTAAATGAATTGTTCCATTTTCTCTCCTGCAGCAGGGGAATGTTTTCATAGTGGATTATGAAATTCTGGATGGTGTTGATGCTAATAAAACAGACCCCTGCACCATGCAGTACCTGGCTGCTCCCATTTGCTTGCTGTACAAAAATCTGGAAAATAAGATCGTCCCCATCGCAATCCAGGTGGGTTTACAGACAGTCCAGCTTTCCTACAAGCATCCTGTGTGTGTCATTTCAGATGGTCTTTGAAAAATTACTCTCTTTCAGATTGGTCAAATCCCTGGGCCAGACAATCCTATATTCCTCCCATCAGATGCTAAGTACGACTGGCTACTGGCCAAAACTTGGGCACGCTCTTCTGATTTCCACGTGCATCAGACTATTACCCATCTCCTGAGGACCCACTTAGTTTCAGAAGTGTTTGGCATTGCCATGTTCCGTCAACTTCCTGCTGTGCATCCCCTCTTCAAGGTGGGTGTTTGCAGGGCGGGGGTGTGGGGTGTGTGTGTGGGGGGGGGGGCGGCAGGAGAGACTGGCATGCAACTCCAGTAGGAGCTGGCCAATGGCTGGATCCCTATGAAGATTTACAGCTTTCAGGAGGATTTTTCTCATTATTGTCGGCACCGATAGTGAAGAACCAGGAGAGTCTCTGGCTGTTTTTACATGGACACCAACCCATATTTAAAATCCTGAATTCTTAATCCTGGGTTCCCATTTACATAGACATTTACAACTCTGAATAATCATTCATCCGGGATCACAGTATTCATGGTTAATCATGTTTAGACTAACACAGATAACTGAAAACTCCCATGGTGCTTCGCTGCTGAATTCCATCACCTTCTTCCGCTATGATTTTTTCCCCCTTTAGAGATATCTTTGAACGATCCCATGGCTAATCTATACACCAGGTTTGGGGGAAGAGAAATCAAAATGCTGATTTCCTGGACAGAGCCCCAGAAAGCGCTGATGACCATAAAGACGTTTTTGGGTAGAGAGGATGTTTGCTTTATGTTCAATTTGGATTTACAGTTACATGGACATTAACCCAGGTTTATCTGATCCCAGGTTAAATAAATCCTTGAAAATGAGGATTGAATAAAACCGGGTTCAACTTTAACGAGATATTTTAAACCAGGATTAGGTGTTTATACAGACATTTAAACCTGAGTTGAGAGACGTTATTTCAGATTTAGCATCCATGTAAAAACAGCCTGTATACAGAGTCCAGCTGGGGAACTCAGTTGGTGGCCATTCTAGGTCATATGACTAGACCACTTTAGACATAACTATCGGAAATCCTGTATCTTAAGTTTTACATGTACGGTAGAAGCCCAGTTGTCTGACCAATTCAGAAGGCACTCAAGTGGTCCAGACTGGCATTCAGATACACGAACACAACTGCAGGAGGAGGAGGAGGAGGAGCTGGTGCAATGCCACCTGACTGGGGCCACTCACCTCTTCTTCTCTCACTTTGCTGTGAAGCAGTCTTGACTGGGCAATTCCCAACTGCTTTGCACCAGCTCTCTTGGCAGTGGTATGAGAAGCTGACATAGCTCTACCAAGGCCAATCCTCAAGGCAGCAGCAGGAGAAGAACCTGGCACAGTCCAATGTGGGGGAGTGGTCACGCTCTAAAGTAGCATCAGGAGGAGAAGCTGGCATGGCTCAATCAGGGCTGCTCTCCAAAGCAACAGCTCATGTTCTGGTCCTGCCCTCTACATTCTTGTCACAATGCATCTGTGTGCAAGCAAAGGGAGAGTAACAGGAGGAGAGGTAGTTAACCAACCCCACAGACTGTCTACCATTGATCTCTTACAGTAGGGAATTAACAGTGGGCAAACTCTGGGGTTGGATAATTAGGATGGCTAGCTTATGTGTGAAGCAAGATAAACTGGCTTCTGCTGTGTTTACCATTAGTTTAGACTGAAGCTCTCAAACGTTTAGGAACTAACACAGTCAGTCTTCCAAATTTCTCCTAGACCCCCACTCTCCTCAATCGTACAATCTCCTGACACTGCTGCCACCTCTCTTCCTGGGAGCAAAAGGTCACTGCACATGGCGTGCAAGCTGCAGACTCTTGCCATGAGCCACCACTGCAAACCACAGTTCAGGAACATCTGGTCTGGACTGTAGGAAGCATTGTATCAGTTCCTTTCTGTTCCTCTTTTCTTTTGTAGCTCCTGGTGCCCCACATCCGCTTCACAATAGCTATAAACACCAAAGCCCGGGAGCAGCTCATCTGTGAATTCGGCCTCTTTGACAAGGTGAGATGTTTGTGCTTATGGTGTACACCTACATGTCCCATGTCCCTGCAGCCCTGCCTGGGTCCTTAGGGTTTGGCTCCTACTCAGCATCCCATTAAAGTTCCTTTTACTTCTTATTATTTGTACTGATGTTCCAAGCACTGGCTGGGATACTGGCACATGAATTTGGTCATTAACATTAGTGACACTGCAGAGATGATTGTGAAACGAAGATCCTCAGCCCAGTTTCTAATGCACATGTATCAACTTCTTAGGAGTATGGACCACAGTGGATTTAGAAATGATGTTTTTGGAAATTTCCCTGGCAACCCCCACCCACAACAGACATCCACTCTTTAGAGTCATTTTGCCCTTCTGTATAAAACCCCTTATTACAAATGTATGCCTCGACTGCTTTGTGTGACTCAGTGGGGACCCATTTCAGCTTTTAGTGCTTGACTTCTGTATACACAAAAGAGTAACCATAGACTGAAAAGGTCTCCCCAAGACTGGCAGAAGCGTCTCTGTCCCATCTTCAAAAGCAATTCAGGAGTCCAATACCTCTTAACTTTCAGTTAGACTTAGCAGAGATGGTGGCACAGTACACAGCACATACAGCAGTAGAGAAAAATGGGAAAGTTTGCAAAAATGGTGTTCCAGCAAAATAAATAAATGAGCAAAACAGTGAAGAAAAAAAGGAGCTTGAATTGGATATGTGCACATTCTGCCTAGTATACAACCACGTGTGTGTGCATGTACACTTGATTAAATGTGTAGGTGTACACAGAGCCACTCGTTATTCTTTGACATGATGATATAAGGTAATAATGTTGTTAACATTATTGCAAGGAAATTCTTTGTGTTTGTTACTTGCTTTGGAATTGGATCATCACCAACTGAGGCATCCAGCGATTGTGCAACTAAAGCAGATAAACAGGGTCTCATTTCTCATTTGAAACCTTCCTAGAATGATGGTGACAAGATAGTTTTCTGTGGACCACCGCTGCTGTGTGTAGGGCCTGACCACCATTTCCTTGAGTTGCACAGTAAACAGCAGACCAACAACTGATGCTTTCAGACTCTGCTGTTAGTTGCCTGCATTCCTTCCTCTTTGGGCCACGATCATATCAGGTGTCATGAGCGTTTGCAAGACTTCCTCTGGTCTGTGTTTTTCCACGCCATGTCTGAGGATGAATTGAGACCTGCAGACTAGGGTGCTTGTAGGTAGGTGAACATGCTGCATCTCGGTAGCATTTCCACTTGGGGTCAGGGGTATCTGGCAAACACACAAATATTGGCACTGAAACCAGAATAGAAATAAAAATTACAAAATTTGCTCCCTTTGCACACCCCTTGTTTTAGAAGCAGAAACTCGAAAGAGAAAACATTTTAAACATTAAACCAGAGGTTCATATGGTGAAGCTTGTTATGTAAACATTTACTCTCGGGAGGAGATGTTAAACAGAAGACCTCTGGTCATTAAAGAACCCATAGCACATTTCACAAGAGGAAAGGTTTGAATCCAGTTCTGTTAACCTAATTTCAGTTGGGTGACTGCAGGCTGCTTCTTGAAATTCCCACCCAACTGGACATACTGTTCTTCTTTCCCACTTTTGCCAAACTGCTGTATAGCATTGCTGTGCACTATTATACATTGTTCCATTCTGGAGGAGACTGTATTTCAGTGATGGGCAAAGTGATCCGTGTATTGATCTACCTCTGGCAAAATACTTTGCATTTGTTTGGCACTTTGGATCCATTGACATTATATAACAGAAGTGGGCAATTTGTGGCTCTGGAGCCACATTGTGGCCCCATTGTGGTAAATGGATGTGGCTCTCGAGATTAGGAAACTTTGGCTACTCCTGCTATGTAACCTGTGGCCCCCAAACATGCACATACTCATCAATAGAAGAGAGATGATTTGAACTACTTTTTCTCCATCTCTTCCATTTGGAACCAACAGATAACTACCCTCTCTCTAAACTACAATGAAATTTTCATTTAAATTTTGCTTCTGCCAACAATGTCAAAATTAAATTTCCAAAGCATTGACAGGAAGCTGTTTCTCATGGTGCCATGCACTTCTTGTTTTTCATGCCAAAGGCAAATGCCACTGGGGGAGGTGGACACGTGCAGATGGTCCAGCGAGCAATGAAGTACCTGACTTACAGCTCCCTCTGCTTCCCAGAAGGAATCAAAGCCAGAGGCATGGAGAGCATGGAGGACATTCCCTATTACTATTATCGGGATGATGGCATCAAAGTCTGGGAGGCTATGAAAAGGTAGGGGACACTAGGTGTCTCTAGTGTATCATTCCAAAAAGGGATAGTAAATATGACCTCGTGATGCTGACACTTGACAATTTAATCTTTGCTTCAGTAAACTAATCCACAGCCTTATGCCCTAGCATACATAAGGCCGTGTAAAGACCTGGACCATACAAGCAGGTTGATAGGCTGGCTGAAGCTGACAGAGGCAGTTTCATAGTTACTTATGGTAACTCTCCACTCAACTGAGACCGCCCTCACCAAAATCACTGATGATGACCTTCTCTTAGCTAAGTCTAAGGGCCTCTACTTGGTTCTTGTCCTCCTCAATCTTTCTGCTGCCTTTGACACTGTCAACCATAGCCTCCTCCTGGGTTTGCTATGCTCCTTTGGTTTCCAGGACTCTGTTTTCGGTTGGTTCTCTTCATATCTCTTCAACTGTTCCTTCAATATTTCTCTTGCTGGTACCTCCTCTACGTCGCTTTCCCTCTCTGTAGGAGTTCCCCAGGGCTCCGTCTTGGGCCCTCTTCTCTTCTTCCTTTATACACTTTCTCTGGGTAAACTCATTGAATCTCATGGCTTCCAGTATCACCTGTATGCTGATGACATGCAACTCTCTCTCTCCACTCCTGTGCTCTCTTCTTCCATCCAGTCTTGTATCACTGATTGTCTCTCTGACATCTCTGCTTGGATGTCTCGCTGCCAACTCAAGTTTAATACGGCCAAGACCGAACTCCTCCTCTTCCCCCTAAAAAACGTTCCCCTCCTACTTCCCTCTCAGTTTCCATTGAGGGTATCGCCATCCAACCTGTCCCTCAGGCATGTAGCCTGGGATTCATTTTTGACTCCTCCCTCTCCTTTATGCCTCAGATCCAATCTGTTGCTAAATCCTGTTGTTTCCCCCACCCCGGGGGTGTGTGGACGGGACTGTTCTTGAATGGTTCCGCTCATTCCTCTCGGGGAGACGCCCGCGGGTGGTGTTGGGGGCTGAGACATCTTGCCCCCGCGCCTTATCCTGCGGCATTCTGCAGGGTTCCATTCTATCTCCACTGTTATTTAATGTCTATATGCAGCCCTTGGGGGAAGTCGTGAGAGGGTTCGGGGTGCGATGTCACCAAAATGCTGATGATACTCAGCTGTACCTCTCTTTTTCAACTGACCCAGACCCTGCTGTCTCGTTGCTATCCCAGTGTCTGGAGGCCGTGGCAGAATGGATATGGCAGAGCAGACTGAAGCTCAACCCCGATAAGATGGAGGTGATGTTGGTGGGGAGAGCGAGGGAGGTGTCAGACCCCCTGATTGGGCGGGGTTCGCCCTCCTATAGCTCAGCAGGTTCGGAGTCTGGGGGTGATATTGGACACAGATCTCCGCCTGGAGCGACAGGTGGAGGTAGTGGCAAAGGCCGCTTTCCTCCAGTTGTATCTGGTGCGGAGGCTGCGTCCGTACGTCTCCGGCCCGGACCTGGCCTGGCCTCCCTCATCCATGCCTTCGTCACCTCGAGGCTGGACTACTGCAATGTGCTCTACATGGGGCTGCCCTTGTTCCTGGTTCAGAGGCTGCA
>QEPC01015418.1:78605-108321 GCA_003113815.1 Sphenodon punctatus
AAAGGGCAAAGAGTAATAGGGATAGGCGAACAGAACGCAGTTTGGACGTTCGGTTCGAAATCCGAGTTTGGGTTCGGCTGTTCGGTTTGGTGGGGTTCGGTTCGGCCGAACTTGGCCGAACAACCGAAAATAGCGCTATCAATACCAAAACCGAATTCAAATTTTTATATATTTTTTTACCCTGAAACCACCTCTGGTCTCCACCCCTGGTGCCAGGAAGTCTGCTCCTCAGCTGCCTCCCACTTCCAGTCACGTTTTTCCCACCCCTGAACTCATCCGAACTTTTCTGAACTGTTTGGCCGTTCGAGCATTCGGTTCGGACGTTCTGTTCGGTCAGCCGAACAGTCCGAGTTCGGCCCGAACTCCGAACCGTGTTCGCCCATCCCTAAAGAGTAAAAATGTCTATAGGTTTTGTATGTGCAAAGCATGGGTGCTTATTAGTAAATCTAATGTAATTTGGAAACTCTGAGTCAGATTCTTTCCTGAAATGCTCATCTGTGGGTTTTGATATGGGTTTCCCTTTGTCAGAGCTGCTAAAACCCACATGAAAGGAGAGGAAGTGACAACCTTTCATGTGTTTTTAACCTAGTTTTCTCTGGAAAGGAGGCATACGCATTCACACAGTCTGTATTCATCTCCTTTATGAGTTTTGCTCTTGCAGGCCAATTTCAAACAAATAAGGGAGGAGACACAAGGCCCAAAGATAAAGAAGGATCCCAAATTTCATAACAATAGGTGTGCCTGGAAGGGGGGATCTGACACATTTTGTAACTGAAAAATTCCATTGCCTTACACTGAGCCTTGTACCCTCCACCCCAGGCGGCACAGAGCTACTGGCTGTTGCTTCCATCTCCTTGCCTGTGCTCTCCCCTCTCACTTTTCTCTTCTTCATACATTCTCCCTTACTTCTTAAAGGGCAGATTCTGATGCCCTTACTCCTATTCAATAGGACAGCACCCTACCAGTGGGCCCTTTGAAATAATAGAACTTCTCTCTTAACCTTCTTCACCCCTTTTCCCATGCTGCTCCCTATGCCATAAATTCCATCCCCAAGCACATGCGCCCTGCTCCCTCCTAACCTTTAAGTTCTTCTTCCTAAAAATCTACTACCTCTGTTAGGCTTTCTCTAGCTCTCCTCTCTGACTGCTAACTGATGCTCCTTCAACAGGCTTAATTCTTCAGGATTCCCCTCCTTCCTTGGCAGCTAAGCTAAGCATGTGCACCTGCAACTTTCCAATGTCCTGAACATCTTCCTGCCTCTCCCTTTTTACCCCTTCCCCTTGTCCATCCTAGATTGTAAGCCCCTTGAGGCAGGAACCTGTCTCTAGTTAGTGATTGTTTGGTGCCAGACACATTGCTGCTGGTGCTAAATAAAACAACAAGCTGCTAAGCATGAGAGGAGGGGCAGAATCCAGCCTTCCATCAAGTGCCCTCTGCTGACGAGGAGTTTGGTTTAGGAACTCTATATAGTGCATATTGCAAAACATCAGTGGCCCTGTGACTTAATGGGAAGTTTATATAGTGTGAAGTGGACCCTGAGATGGGGGAAGTATTTTAAGAAGCAAACACCATGCCAGAGTTGTTGAGTGGGGATGGTGGAATCTTGCAACAGGTGCACTGTCCAGGTGCACCTTGAGAGCCACCCTGGCTTCCCTCAGTCCTGAACCCCCCTTCCCCCTTTACTCTGTGGGCCTTGGAGAGCACGTACTTACTCTGCAGCAATCCTGTGGAAGCCTGGCTTAGCCATTGTGACCCATGTGTGTGCTAAGCTTGAAACATTCAGCAGTGACTAGAGATTTTGGGTGCAGAATGTAAGGCCGCTTTTATAGGAGACGCTGAAAAGCGCCTCCTGAGTCCCGCGTTTAGAGAAAAGCCGCGCAGGGAGTGTTTACATGCTTCCTGCGGGGAGCACGTCCCTTCCAGCAGCACGGGGAGCATGTAAACACTCCTCCGCATGGCTTTTCTTTCAACACGGGACTTAGGAGGCGCTTTCTAGCGCCTTGTATAAAAGCGGCCTAAGATAACTAAAAGGAAGGTGGTCAGGGCAGCTGATGTTAGCTAGTGCTGTTTGTGAGGGTTGTGGGGAACAAGGACACCAAAGATGATACAGTTGCCATAATTATAACCTGAGATGCCAGTGACACACAGCTCTCCCTACCTGCAGTGGATTGTGCCCCTGGGGAATCGGTAGATAACAGTCCAAAGTAGAGGTGTCACTTCCTGGAAGCTTTGACCTGAAGGGGGCAGGTCAAAGGGGCATTCCTTCCCCTTTCTGACATGACCATGCCCCTTTGGAGTGTCATGACATCCAACACTCCACAGGGGACAGAGTCATGTCGGAAGAGACAGGAAAGCCTCTTCGCCCCACCCCTTTCCAGCACGGCCCCGCCCACTACCCCCTCCTGGGGGAAATAAATTCCCAGCATTCTCTAGGTGCCCCAGGATTACCTAAATCAGGGCTTCACCCAGAACCTGGAGATTACACATAAAACTCCAGAGATTCTGGGTCAAACCTAGTCGAGGTGGGAACCCCAGTCTAAAGTGAGGGGTTTGGACAGATTCTCCACCTTGACCTACTCAAAGCTTTACCCCATAACCACCACCACCCCGCCAAATGGCAGCAGCTGCACCTACTCGTCCAGCTACTCACAAATTAAGCTGCCAGCAGGGAGCAGAGTGTGCTACTCGGGCTGCCCCCCTCATTAATTTCTTCCCCTCACAGTCCCTATGGCAGAAGCATAGGCACTGCTATGAAATTACAGGGGCAAGATTAAGAATAGGGCTAATTCTTGCACCCCAAACTCAAAGAAGAAATGTGTTCTCTCAGCCCCCCTCCCCCTCCAATCTGCTTTTACATCCATGTTAAAAGTCGTAAATCGCATCCATCATCACATCCTCCCAATCAGACCTTTGAACAAATGACTTGTGCAGACTCTGAGGTATCTCAGCAAGAGATCAAAGGTTGTTTGTTAACATCTGGTTTCACTGTAACTGTGTTTCCCCACTGGGGCTGCAGCTTTGTGGGAGATGTGGTCAGCATCTACTATGAGAGTGAGGAGGCTGTCTGCGAGGACGTGGAGCTTCAGGCCTTCGTGAAGGATGTGTACGTCTATGGAATGAGGGGCAACAAGACTTCAGGTAATACATGTGGGCCTAGTCAGAGACTAACCACACAGGGTCAGATTCATGCTTGAATTTTAGGGACTGCAGTCTGGGGTCCTGGATGTTGAAGGTTCCCTAAAATATCCCGTTAGCTCTCCTTCCCCTTCCTCCTGGATGGAGGCGCAAGCACCTGTGGCTCAGCAGTGGGGGCTGGAGGTGACTTCTCTGGTCTAAGACAGTAGTACAGGAAAGATATGAAAAAAGACACTGATCCTGGGTAAAATTGCCACAGAAGCGTTTGAAAGTGTTATCTACTCAGAAATGATAGCTGATCAGCATATTCAGAATCAGACAAAATCGAAGCATGGAAACACCCTCAAATTTGTGTTTGAAAATGGTGGCTGTATGCTGATTTTCATTTAAGTCTAATTTCTTGTTAAACTGTTACTTTTCACTTTTGTAACAAGAGTTACCAAAGTGAAAAAATATATATTACACACACACACACACACACAAAAACATGGTATTGCATTTTACACAATAAACATTATTTTACACAATAAACATATCGTAACTAATAATAAAACTTAGTTATTTATATAATAAAACTTCTTCCAGGCAAAATCTATTCATCACAATCACTGTCTTCATACTCCACTGTCAGACCATTGTCACGTCCACTGCCTTGGCAGTTAGCACAAGCAGTTGAACAAGGCAATCCATTTTGTTTGCATCCACAGCGCAACACTGAACACCCTGTTATGCAGTTACACCTAATCATTTTCAGAAGTGATTCAGGAACAAGTCATATTAGACATTTTTGGCCAGTACATCTGATCTTTCAGATAACAACCCCAATCTTCAGCTTTGACGAAGTGTTGTATTGACTTCCACTCTCGGATTTGGAAGTACGTGCTAAGGCTGTGATATTTCATGGCTGATGTTGTTGAAGGCAAACATTCAGGCGTGACAAATGGTTTTGAACACACGACCTTCTCCGCAAGCATTCGACAGCGAAGTTTGTCTAGGTGATCATTTGCATTGCTACTGTACAGTAATAACATTGCCTTCTGCCCTGAACATTCAATTTTGGATTGTGTCCTATTATTGGAACAGAAAATGACTGATAACTCATGGAGTTTACTGTCGTTGAGTAATTTCTAGAAAGCTGTAGATTTCCCAATGCCCAAAAATCGTGAGGTGGTGTCTGAGCCTGTGAAGGTGTACAGAAACAGTAGATAGTTGCATGTCTCATCACCAAGTTGCTGTTGAATGTTATAAATGTCAAATGTTGAAGAAACACATGTCTTTTGTTTAATGTCACTCTGATAGTACAGCTTGAAATCATTTTGGTGGCTGTAATTCAAAAGAAGAACCAGCAGGTCCGTATCCTCTCCAATAAGAGTAGATGTATGTTTTTCAGATGATGAAGCTGTAGTTTTAGTAATATCGACATTTGCATCTCCATGAACATGTTGGACAGTGCACCCCTGTCACATTAGCTCCTCTGCTATGAACAGAATCATCTGTTGCTTATTCACGTCATTCAACAGGAAGTCATCTTTTTGGCCTACAAAAGTCATGTCTGGAGTGAAGTTCACAATAGGACTAGTGTGTGCACTCTTGCAGTGCCTATTAGTCACATCTTTAGTCGATGGTGAGTTGACATAACCATCAAAGATAATAATGGCTTTCCCATACTGTTGCAACATGAAGTTAGCATACAACTTTGCAATGGCTTTGTAAGTGTTGCCCTTACGCCATAAAACGCGATGAAGTAGTGATCCTCCATCTAATACATACTGCTCTGTTGTCTGGGGATGTTCTAATTCTGCAGCTCCACATTTCATCTGAACATACCCCGCAATAGCGTGTCCTAACTGCAGCTTATCGACTTTGTGTACACTCTCTGTTACATCAGAGAGTGTACGCAAAGTGTAGCACCTGCAAAGTGTATCATGAAATCAGTACCAAAGACAGAGGCAGCACTGCGTTCAAATTTTTTCACCTCACTGTATGATGAGCAAAAACCAGGTGAATGGAGAGTATCAATCAAGTATCTCGATCTAAAATTATGATGTAACTGTACTGCTAGACTGAGCTGTAGAGGAGCTATTATAGCTCCTGGCCAGACAGCTTGCGTGATGCTTTGCCCAATAGAACCAGCTTTTTGGACACATCCTCCCCTACAAAGAGTTTCATACACAGCAGCTTCAGACTGTCCGGGAGATACTCAAGGGATTGTTCTTCAGTGAGATCATTTAGTCTGAGGAACACATCTTTTGAACTTAATGATGAGACTTGATGTTGTTTCTGATGAGTTTTGCTGCACTTTCAATTATATTTTGTAGGCTGATAACACATTCTTTTGACTTTGCATAGTACTCTTGTGAGATATGATCAGAAATTTCTTTCAGCATCACCACATCAGCCTAACCACTTTCATCAGATATGACAATGCTGTTCCCATAGCGTTCTAGAAGCTTGCATTTCTTGTGTCTTCTATCATGCACTTGTGAATCACTACCTTCAAGAAATGAACCCATCAGTGATATGAGTTCTGCAATACTTAGCTGTTCTTCATCATTTGCATCTAAGTAACTACATGCCCTCAGAAATGCTTCATGGTGCTGTTCATTACTTGGGCGTCCCACCTTCAACTTTTTGTCCTGCTGTTGATCACGTGCATACTCTTGTGGGATGTCATTCCCCTTGCAGAAATTCGTGCTACACACAGCCTTGATGGTATACGCAGTCTACAGCTTGGCGATCAGACAAGTAATACTCAATTCTTCCTCTTACTGTAAATGACCATTCATCACAATGTCTACTATGGGTTGTTTTAATGGTTTCCACAAATTGACTTGTCCTTACTTTTACATGTTCTGATTCTGGCTTGTATTTTGATGAGAAATCAACATGAGTATGACAAAATAAACGGTCTGTTTGACAATTAAATGACCCTTAGTTTACACAAATTCTTCTTTTGATGGTGCTGTTCACACTATAGCCTTTTTTCTTGGAAGCTGTCTTTTTTCTTGATAAACAACTTCTGGCATGCAACATGCACTTTTGAGCCAGCAGTTGCAAAAATGTTACAGTCTTTGCTTGCAGAATTGATCCCTTCTGCTCCCTTTTCTCTTAGTGGTGAGACCTCTTCTTGAGGTTTCAAGGTCTCTTTACAGATGATGCAGACCTTCTCTCCCCCGTCCTTCCTCCAGCAGGCTGTTTATCTTTAGAGTTTGCTACAGTCTGCTACATAAATTAACCAAATATTGTTCAGATGAAATTTGGAGTTTTATTATTTTGGTTTTATTATTAGTTATAATATGTTTTTTATGTATAATAATTTCAATACCTTGTGTGTGTATGTGTATATATATATATATATATATATATATATATATATATATATATATATAAAAAACGTTTTAATTTTTACATTCCTGGGCTTGCAGTTGTTATTTCTTATACCTTTAAATTTAATTACTGGCCAGTGGGATGTTACCACAGTGAAAAAAAGAGTTTAGCAAGAAATTAGACTTAAATTAAGATTAACATACGGCCGCCACTTTGAAATGCATATTTGAGGGTGTTCCCATGCTTGGATTTTGCCTGATTTTGGATATGCTAATCAGCTATCATTTCTGGATAGAAAACACTTTAAAATGCTTCTGTGGCACTTTTGCCCAAGCCAAACTATATTTTTCTTGTACTACAGAGATTGTCACTGTTTGGCACACAGTACAGAGAGCCCCTCATCTTGGTTTGAGCCACTAGGCACAGCAGCAACACAGACAAGGGATTTGGGGATTATCTCTTCAGGGGCAGATCGAGAAGTGATGTGGATGGGGGGGCTGAAGTCCAAAGTTAGTATAGCTCCGCCCAGGTGAGCAGGCCCCGCCTCCAGCCCCACCCCCTACCAAGTGAGCAACAGTGTTAGGCCAGTTTATCCCCCACCCCAAAGCCATGAGAAAGCCCACAAGTCACAGCTCTAACAGGGGAGGGGGACTCAGGTTCAGTGGAGCAGTGAATATGATAGCTGGGCTCCAGCTGCTGCCTGAAAGTGGGCATCAAACACAGATGGTTAAATAACCCCTTCCCCTAGTCTCACTACAGGAAAATACAAAGTCTAGGGGCAAATCCCCATTGTACCCCATGCCAAAGAGGGAAATAAATCAGGGAGGGGCAAATGCCCCCTTAAGCCCAAAGTAAATGAGGGTCAAATTGTCACTGTGCAAAAGAGGGCAGTAAAAGATAGGGGGAAATGCCCCCTTACAAGACAATCAGGTAAGAAGCAAATCCCCACTGCACTCCATACCCAAAGAGAACAATAAAAGAGAAATGGACAAATCATGCCCCCTTGTAGGGGTGTGCATGTCATTTTCATTATTACAATAATGATAATGATCATTGTTGTTTTCATTATCATTATTGCAATAACAAAAATGATAAATAATGATAATGAAAATAGAAATGAAAATGACATTTTGTTTTTTAAATAAAGGGAAAAACCTGAAAAACATATTTCTGGCTGTAACTTTTTTGTTTCTTATTCAATTCTGATTAAACATGGGGAGCGTGTACCCCCAATGGAGGGCACTATGTGTACCAATTTGTGAAATGATTAGGTAAAGGAAACCGATTTTAGAAGCAATTGAATGTTACGATTTTCAGAAAAGCTCCATACACTTTCATGGCTACAACTTCTTTATCTTGCATCCAATTTGCATTACACCTGTGAATATTATGCCCTTCCATAAGCCTAACACACCTGCCAATTTTCAGAAAGATTGGATAAAGGGTCCTGATGGTATAAGACATTAACTTGAAAATACATTTCCAGCTGTATCATTTATATATTCCATCCTGTTTAAAAGGTATTGGCAGGAATGTATCACGTACCTTCACTGTCATCTCTCCTAAACTACAGAACAATTTGATAAAGGGACCCAATTTTATAAGCAATTGATGTTGTCCTCATGAAGACCATTATTCAGATAAATAGCAGTACATTACTGCATGCTTCCAGCTTTACAGGACCAATTGGTAGCGGCTTCGAGGCAGGCATAGGGGCCGGCCCTGAGGGCATAAAGGACATAACTGGGACTTTGGGGATAGAATCCCAGCAATCAGAGGACATAGTTTACACATCCAGGCTGGTCAATTATCATCACAATCACATCCTGCAGCACTGTGACAGAGGACATAAGAGAATCTCTATTGACTCTTTCCTAAACAGATGCTTCTGACTTTCCAGTAACAAGTGGGGCAGAGATGTTGGGATGGTCACAGCACAGAATGAGGATATTTGGTTGACCTTTCTGCTGGCCAATTGGCATCACCAACTGATCTTATACCACAGTGACGTAAGAGAATCCCTGGCATAGGCGCCTTCTCTGCATATGCTGTGCAGACATATAAAATTGGGACCCTTTATCACAGTTTTCTGATATGTGGCAGAGATGATAAAGAAATTATAATGAAAGTGTTATATACAGCCCTGCCAAATTTCATGTACACTGGTTGGACTACGAAGTTGTTAGTCAGATATACATTTATATGTTAATTGCTTATACCACCAGGACCCTTTATCCAATACTTCTGAAAGCTGGCAAAGATAGTAAATATGGGAAAGGGTGTAAACCTGCCAAGTGTCATCTACATTACATATGAGGCAAAGAAGTTACAGCTAAGAATGTATATGCATGTATATGAAGAATTTTGCAAAACAAAATAATTCAATTGCTTCTAAAATTGGATTCCTTTACGCAATTCTTGTGAATTTGGTACACTTAATGCCTTCCATTGGAGGTATATGCAGCCCATGTTTCAGCCACATATATAGAAAAACAACAAAGTTACAGCCAAAAATGTGTTTTCCATTGAAACCAATGAAAATGAAAGCCAAAACTATTCAGTTCAACAATTCAATTGCTTCTAAAATTGGACTCCTTTATGCAATCCTTTTGAAATTTGGTACACTTAATGCCTTCCATTGGAGGTATATACAGTCCACGTATCAGCCACATATAGTGAAAAACAACAACATTATAGCCAAAAATGTGTTTTCTATTGAAACCAATGAAAATGAAAGCTAAAACAAAATGGGGGGGGGGGCTGAACCCCCTGTGAATAGGCCCATGCTCTTTCTGTCATGCATGAAGGGGCACTTGTCATGAATGAATCTTGATGCCCTTCAAACGTAACTAGTGACTGTGCCCTAATCCCCACATCGTTGTCTGCTCCACACTCTCGATTAGGGGGCAGTCAAAATTCTTTTGAAGCTGAATTCATTTCCCCTTTCTTCTCTACCTGATCAGGCTGGTAGTTAAGGGTGAGCCAATCCTGCCCCCCTAAACCTTGCCTCTGCTAAAAAGCAATCCATACAATGTGTAAAACAAAGGGATTTGGCACAAGGTGTTTACAGACATCAGTACAAGGCTGCCCTTAAGCTGCACAGAGTACACTTCAGTGCAGAAGCAACAAACTGCAGCTGTATTAGCGTACTGCATCTGAGACCAGGAAAAGAATCAAGTTCCCAGTTTGCTGCACCAGCATGTCACATTGTACCTATCATGAATTTGTGAAACAAATTAATATTTTTAACAGGATGGCGAAATACCTGTTGCAGTAGTGTCATGTGATAGACAAAAAATGCTACAGGCCCTTTTGTCTTCTTCCTCCTCACTCCGCCTGTCAGTCTGGCTCCAGGCCTATACATGTTTCCCCTTCCTAGAATCTGGCCTGCTCACAGGGCTCTTTCCAGCATGTTCCCCTCAGTCTGAAGTCCTCCTCTACCTCCAGCAATCTGACCTTGAGAAAGGGGGGGGAAGGGGGGGAAATACGTACAAAGAGATAGCTGCTTGCTTGGGCTAGTATCATGAAGGATAGTCCCTGCCTCTTAGCCTGAATGGGTTTCCCTTCCCTGGCCTCCTGGTGAATGGCAAGAGCATCCAGTGGACTTCTGCATGGTCATGCTCTCTCTGATTAATCCTGATTTGAAGATTCTCCAGAGGAGAGATTTCTGCTTCTCCTTCTGTTGCTCCCTTCAGACGTTTACAAGGATTTGCTTTTCCCTTCCGTGACACTCCTGCAGCTAAGCTCCTTCCATTTGGTCACTTGCCTGGCAGCTCACTCATGCTCTACACTGCGCACAATGGGTTGCCCCATCAGCCAGCTTTTGCCTGGCAGGCTGAACCAAGAGGGGAATCCAGCTCCCTCTTTCAGCAAGATCTTGAGTCTCATTTGCCTGCCGAACTGCTAGGGTGTATAGGGTGATGAGGGGTTATTTAGAAATGTGCAATTGGACACACTGCATTTCCATAAAGCCTTCCCCAACAGCTTGCAGAACACCCACACCTCTGCAAGGTGGGTCAGTGTTATCATCCCCTTTTACAGAGACAGAACTGAAGCACGGAGACATTAAGTGACTGGCCCATACCCACACTCCCAGTCAGTGGCAGAGCTAGAAACAGAACCTCATATATAGTAACTATGACTGCGAAACCCATGCCCTGCCCTCCTTCCTTCTCCCTGCACTAACATCTCTCACAACAAGAGCTTAACTTCCCTCAGTAAGTTCACTCAGGGTATCTCACAGATCCATTGACTCCGAAGCCAAAAGGGACCATTCTGACCCACGAATGTCACCCTCTGCCTAGCACAGGCCACAGGAGTTCCTGCATCACGCCCACAAACTTGGATGGATTGAGCAAGAGTAATAATGCTCTAGAAAGAAGGCCCAAGAGTTTAAAAATGCTTGAAGAGATCCAGAGCCTCACTTCCTTTCTCCTCTTCCTTTTAGGATTTCCTAAGACAATCAAAACACGGGCTAAGCTCTCAGAATATCTAACGGTGGCGATCTACACCGCTTCAGCACAGCATGCAGCTGTGAATTTTGGTCAGGTATGGGTTTTCTGGGAAGAATACAGTTTGCACTGAGCTTTTGTGTGTCCACTGGAACTGTAAAGTTACTGCACGAGTTACCCTGAGCTGATCAGGGCTGACCGACCTCGAGTATGTAGCTACCCTGGACAAAATGTATTTGTACACCCCCACCCTGCAGCCCAGGTCCCAACCTGGCACTTGTGCTGTGGGCAGGGCACTCCTGCTCCCACCGAACAGTTGGCTGGCAGCAGCAGGGCTCATGACGCTTAGCTGCCCCATAGCCAGTAGGTTTGCCACCTCCTGCAGTTTTGACCCCAACACTCCCATTTTTTGGCCTATGGTGGTGTTAAGGTTGTCACCTCTTGTGGTTTTGACCCTAATAGCCACCCCCATGGACAATGGAGCTGGGGATAGTGTAACTCTGGATAGAGTCAGGGGGCCCTGCTGGGAGCCTACTGTCCTACCCCTCCTGTGCAGCTGCAGACAAGCATCCAGCCATGCAACATCTCCCTGTGCTGTTAGCAGCTTCTGGGACTGGAAATGGGAGAGCTGCTCAGAGAGTCTTAGCACCTGGTGCTGGAGAGGAAAAGTGATGCACACTTCCCCCTTCTCCAGCACCTGGTGCTGAGAGCCCCTCCAAACAGCTTGAAGGTGCTGCTAGGACTTGCACAGTGGACCAGCATGGCATAGTGCCTGGCTGACCCCTCCCAGCCACGCCGACTTGCCAGCTCTGTGCTGCTGAGCCTGGGAGGGGGTGGGACTCCTCCCTCCCCCTCCTCCAGTCTCTCCTTTACCCAGCTTCTGGTTGTGACCCTGGCTGGCCTGGCAGGGAGCAGCCACTGACCTGGCTTTCTGGGCGTGGCACAGATGAGTCCACATGACACTCAGTTTTCCAGGGCACATGAACCTCAGCACTGCCAGGGACAAGGTGCCCCCATGTGCAATGGGAAAGCGAGCTTGAAGGTGAGGGAGCTAGCTGTCTCATGGTAAGAAACCCTTGCACCTAGATGCACCCTGCCAACGCAAGGTCCATTTGCTCCAGCACAGCTTGAAAAGAATAGAGCTCATCTTGGGGCAGCTCAGCCTATCATGTGGCCCTGGATGATTGACCCCACACCTAGTCAGCCCCTCCCCTTGGGCCCCTGTGTCAAATGAGGGAAGAGCCGGTGTGCCTAGCAAGGTTCTTGATCTCCATGGAGCACATTCCCCTCCTCTAGCTAGCTCTCCCACTCTCTGGGACTACAGACACAAAACCCAGCTCCCTTGTTTCACCATGATGCAATTCCGTCCTGTTGCTGATAAGTGAACCACTTTCCCTTCGTTAAGTGCTGGTGTTGCTGATTCTCATGCTGTGCCCTTTTACTTTGTGTTGCATGGACTGCTCAGTATGACTGGTGCTCCTGGATTCCCAATGCCCCTCCAACCATGCGATGCCCACCCCCTACAGAGAAGGGGACTGTCACCATTGAGCAGATCGTTGAGACCTTACCAGATAGGGGCCGCTCCTGTTGGCATCTCGGCGCAGTCTGGGCCTTAAGTCAGTTCCAGGAGAATGAAGTGAGTCCCAGAACCTCAGAAATGCCCTCTAAGGCATTGGACCCTCATCCCACGAGGCAGCAAATGTGTTCATGCAATTTGTGCAAATTCCTCTAGGAATACACACCTGTTTTGATTCACTGTGTTCAGGACTTCCCAAACTAGGGGTCAGCATCATCACTTTGCAATAAGGGGTCTCAGTCGTCTAGATCTGCATAATTAGAGATGCAGTTTGCTAACACTCAGTATGTCAAGGATTCTCAGTGGGGGTCACAGCTTGAATGAAATTGGGGACCACTGCCTGAGTTCCTTTTGGGGAAACGCTCAAGTTCCTGCACTCTACCATAGTCGTAATGGAGAACGCCCAGGGGCTGTGGGATGGGGAAGCAGAGCCACGGCAAAAGATGATGAGCTGAGAGCCAGGAGCATGGGCTGTGTTGCCAGCTGTGTCTTAGTCTATTGCCCCACTGGTGGCTGCCCCTCTTCTCCCTGTACACGTGGATCTAGCCAGAGGCTCCCTGTGTGATTCTGTGCAAGCCACTTTCCCTTGCTTTGCATCCTACTTACTATGTGGGGTGGTTGGGAGATTCTGGGGACTCTTTGCAGAATGCTTTGAAAAGCTTGGATGGAAGATGCTAGAGGAGGCAGAACACTCTCTTAAACTTAGGGCTTGTTCTCCTGAGCAAGGGGAGTTACTCTGGAGAAACTCCCATGAGCAGAGGAAGCAGGGGTTAAATAGCTTATCCTCTCCCCTGATCTCACTGTTTTGGAGCTTGCAAAGAACTGGAAACAGGAGGAGATAGAATCACACAAATTGGAGAAGAATGTGGTTTAAAAATACTGAGGGTTGATGAGATAGCAGGAGACTGGGGATCTCCCCAACTCCTTCTACAGGGTCACCAAAGTATACACGATAACTTCTTCCTTCCCCACTTTGTTGCAGGGTTACATACTTCCCTTTTATCCTCACCTTAACTTGCCTGCTCATGGGGACACAGGAGGTTACGGTGTTTGAAGGTGCTCACGTCCAAGAAGGGACTGGTGAAAACAAGGTCTTTCATGGAAACCTGTCTGTAAATGACCATGCAGGAGACAGAAGACCACTGCTGGAATTTTGGGGACATGTTGTGGGTTTTTCCTGAAGCAGGGAAACCCTTTCCGCAAAATTATGAGTGGTGTAGCACAATAGGGAGCTGTTGTTTACCCTCTCTACAAATACTAGAACTAGGGGCCACTCCATGACATTGAAACAAACAGAAAGAAGTACTTTTTTCACTTGGTATGCAATTAACTTGTGGGACTTGTTGCCAGAGAATGTTGTGAAGGCCAGTAGCATAGCTGGGTTTAAACAAGAATTGGCTAATTTCTTAGAAGATAGGCCCATAAATGGCTATTAGTTAAGACGAGCAGGAAGTAGATTATTCTCCATTATGACCTGGTGAACACTTTGCTAAAGCGATCAAAGGTGGCCACTTTCCTGGACTGGATGGACCATTGCTCTGACCCAGGAGTGTAGCAAGACTTTGGGAAGTCGGGGCTCAGATCCCAGTTATGGCCTTCCTAAGGGCAAGTGGGCAGGGTCTCCAGAGTGGGGGTTACCACTCAGGCTGCATGCAAAGGATGCCCGTAGAGTCCAGAACCTGGGCTTAACTGAGCCCCTTGACATCGTGGTAGTTACACCACTTATCTGACCCAGCCTGGCATTTCTTACGTTCTTATAAGATCCTCAGCATCGTGTTTGTTTAGAATCCAGACAGAGCCAAGTATACAGTAGCAGCAGCCCTGAGGTGCTGAGGGAAGCTGCTGTATTGCAGTCGCATGTTGCATGGAGACGGGGGCTGGGCTGTGAGGTTTATTTCAAGCTTTTCTTGTGTCTTGTGCAATGTAGCTGTTCCTGGGGATGTACCCGGATGAGCATTTCATAGAGAAACCTGTGAAAGAGGCCATGAAGAAATTCCAGAGCAACCTCACTGACATCACCAGCTCCATCAATGAACGGAACAAGAACAAAAAGCTTCCCTACTACTACCTTTCCCCAGACCGGATCCCTAACAGTGTCGCTGTCTGAGAAACAGGCTAGCTGCCAGCCTGCCAGCACAGACACGGCTACAACCTTCCCTCAACATAGAGCCCAATGTATTCTCAGCAGCAACAAGCATTTGGCTACTCATGATAATTTTAAATGTTAATTATTATTTTTAAAACTCAGTTTGCTGCAGACATTTGTCTTCCAAAGATGAGCTGTTACCGACCTGTTGTAAGACCCCTAGAAATGTTTCCGTGATCTGCTCCAATCCTCTCACCCCACCATGGGGGTCTTACAGTTTCTACACATTTATTTTTCTGAGACAAAACCTCAGCCCTGTAGCATAGGCCAACTAGAGAGTGCAGAGCTGTTGTGCCCAAGCACCAAAACAGCAGAAAGGAAGTGCAACTAGAAACTGACCAGAAGCCCAAGTCCACCAGTCTTCCTTCCCCTGACTGAGCTGCGCGACATGCACAATGGAAGCAAACAGCAGCAAGGGGGCAAAGGGCATTTAATTTTTAAAACTCTGCTTTAGCAACATTTGGCATTAGCAATATAGAAAAAGTAGTGCATCTCCTAAAATTGTATTTTATCTTTTTAAAGTATTTTTAATCTTTAATACCTTTTCATGACATCTCTATGAACTGAGACCAGCAATAGGAGCAGTAACAGGCCAGGAGAAAGGTTTCTCCCTTTTCTCTGTGTCTTGCAACTACGTTGCATGCAAGGCAACGTAATCTTACACAAAAGACAGAGGGGCTAATACTTAAATTAATCGTGTAGCAGTGGAATCTCTCTTAAGAATTTGTTTTGTTGCTAGTTCTGTGCATGGGCAGCTCTTCGTTAGAACAGCAGTAAATGAGCTGGAGGCGTGCTCATTCCCTAGGAGCAAGCTGTTTCTAAGCTGCTTTTCAGAGGGGTCACTTTCCTGCAATTTTTTATTTTATTTTTTTATTTTGGGTGTCTATTGTATAGCTTAATGTGGCAAAAACCAAGTTGTGGGGGCTGCAGTTGGAAGGGAGGTTCAGACTCTTTGGAAGTGCTTTCCATGGACCACCGTATATGCTTTGGCCCCATCCATCTCTTTGAGACAGTTCCTTGGCTACACCACGAGTTTTGGTCACTGTTTTTTGTGGGTTTACCTTGTACAGACAAAACTGCCAAAGTGGGCATAGAAGGAAGCATTTTCAGCCTGGCGAATTTCTATGATTTTCATTGTTTTGTTAAGGTTGATACTTGATGGTTTTTTGTTTGTCTGTGGCTTTTTGACTGAAAACAATGAACTATGAGCATCGACCTTTGCAGCGTCTCAGAAATTATTCATATAACTGTGTAGTTATTGGGGTGTCAGTTTTGTCATGGCAATTTGGTGAACTTCACACGGGGCTGTAAAAATCCTCCTCCCTGCTTACTTCTGGCAAGTGGATTTTCATAGCCCTGGGTCCCCTTTCCCACTACAAATCCCAGCCTGGTGTGGTGAATTATTTATTTATATAGTCCTGATTTTGCAGTAAAAGGGGCAAGAATGGAAAAGCCAGAGAAGAATCTCCAGTTTCAGCTACATTGGTATACACAGGAGTTTTTCAGTAGTACAAGACTGTTTTAACACAATCCTCAGTACTACCATATGTTCAGTTAAAATCAGATAACTACTGCTCTTGTCTCCTGACAAGTTTAACTGTTCCTTTAAAGTGTAAAATGGTTCTCATACACACAGTTAGTGTTCCATGATTTTGGATGTACACCATTGTTGTCATCCTTGACTCCATCTCCATCACCTTGTGAGCCATCATTGTAAGAAGCGAGTGAGCTTCCACATTCAGTTAGCAGGCACAGATAGACTTCTCAAAGCAATTACTTTGAGTGAGGCTTGTAAGTCACAAAACTCATGGAATTCACAGGAATTCCAGATACCTAGGCCTTTGTGACAAGACCCTAGTTCTGTTTATTGTGGAAGGGAAGCTGGACTTTGAGAAACCCTTGATCTGGTAATCTGGGCTATTTGGGGGCATCTAGTATAGCTTAATGTTTTGGTTTTTGTACTACATTTTCTTAGTTAAAATGAAGCACTGTCAGAGTCTTGGAGTTACATGGCAACTTCTGCATGGCACTTCATTTCCAAATTATTTATTGGGAAACTAAATGCCTGAGGAAGGACCCCGTGTGGCCTGAAAGCTTGCTTATTTCCACTAACAACAGTTGGTCCAATAAAACAGATCATTTAAACCACTTTGTCTCTTGGGAAAAAGATGAAGAACAATAATTTCAAACAGAAGCCAGGATAGAATGAAAGTTAGAGACAACAATTTCATCCCTGCTGTAATATCATTGGGTGGTAAAGGTGTTACCCCAATAGAAGATGCTGGCCTAGTATATTTAAATACAGTAGAAATGAAAGTCAGACTGAAATGATCAAAACGTAGAGGTTAGGCCAGTGCAGATGTTGGTCGTGCTTTTGAGGACTTCCTCTAAACTTTATGCCTTTGAAATACATAGTACGTGTTTCCTGAAGAAAAAATAATCACTTTTGTTAATGAAATAAACTGAAAAAATAACGGCTGTTAAAATGCATTTCTTATTAATTGTGATAGAATGAAATCTCATTTATTGAAAACAAGCAGGTACATCATGATCAAATGCAATTAATTATTAGGGAAAGACAGAATCCTAACGTTAAAGAATGTTGATCATTTTTACTGAAGTTCTAGAAAGCAGCAATGTTTTAAAATGTAATTCTATTTATAAATTCTATTCCTTACTACATACTCCATGGTTTATCACCTAGACTAAAGCAGCATAGTAAATTCCATGGACTGCAGTCCAAGCAGTTTATGCTAGTTTAGTCATTTCAACAAAAACACTTCCTCTTCTTCAGAAAGTGTATTTGCAGCTAACCTGCTTTCCTTTAACCACAGCACACACACAAAGTGATGACAGCAGGAGGACAGAAGAGCTTTTGTTTGCAAGAAGCCGCTGAGTTGCACAACACAGGGCTTTTTCACACGGATGCGCGCCCCCCATGTCCACATACGTGGGGGGGGCATGTTCATGCAATTGCCATGGTGGGGCCTGGGGGGGGAGGCATCTGTTTGAACTCCATGGCCAGTGGGTGGGGGTGCATGCGTACTCCACCCATCACCCACACACGGAGCAGCGAGTGCCAATGCCAGATGCTCTGTGCGTGGAGGTGGGTGGGGGTCTGTGGGAATGCACTCCCACGCACTGCCCACCCACTGCGCTACCCAGCCATCCCGCCATGCACCCAGGCCTGTTTGAAAAGGGCCACAGTACGTGCTACCTCTGCAACAGTCTCTTTGGTGTCTGGTATAATTCGTGTCCTTTCTAGTTCTGTTGCATGGAAACAATTTCCACTGACAATTATTTTACTTCAACAAAAAATAAACGTTATAGAATTTAAATTTTAAAAATTACATTTTGAGAAATTCTTCTCTTGGCCAGCCTCCTCCTGCCTTTCCCCATCCCTTTCCCATCTAGAGATGCTGAGATAATCCAGAGAATCAACAAGCCACTAGCAGCAGTGGAATGGAAATTGGCCAGCGGCCTCCACGTCTGCCAGCATAGGCAGCTGAGACCCTTCTCCCACACCCTTGTCTGTCTCAAATTCCTGTCACCACCAGCCCTGCCTGCAGAAAGTGGTGTCCTCCCACACACACGCAATACATTGGGGTTGTCCAAGGTGACCCCCAGATTTTCAGCAGATCACCTAAGCTGTGCCCCTACCCCACCTTGCTCAATGGTGCGAGGAGTCTGGGATTCTAGTCTGTTCAGCCACCTCCATTTAGCAACACTCCCCAATTTTCTATGCATCACACCTTGGGCTGCCTTTCTAATAGTGGGTGTTTTCAAATTAGATGCTACCCTGCATGGCCGCCATGGAGCCAATCTCCCGTCTGAAGGTGGAGGGGCTGGATTCGTATTCCCATGAGCCACGGAGCACCTGTTCATGGCCACACACAGAGCGATGCCAGGAAATCTGGAGCTTGCCATGTGGGACCAGCCACATGTATGTTGGCTGGGGTAGCCACGCTGAGAGTCACCTGTTTGGAGTGCTCCCCCCTCCACATTTGTGGGTGCTCCACAGCAGTGCCACTCAGCAGCCATGGACCACCCTTCTTCCCCACCCCCCACCCCTTGCCCTGCTCATTTAAAAATACCCAGTGTCTGAAGAACAGGTTTCAGGGGCTGAGGCTCTCACTACTTCTGCACTGTTGGTAGTACCTGGGCTAGCACCAGAAAAGGAACTGGTCTATGTGCAGCAGCAGCAGCAGCAGCAGCAGCAGCAATGACTCATTGGCAGGACCCCACACACAGCTCTCTCAGGAGGATAGTGGAACCCAAGCCGTGTACAGCCCCCTGTAAATTGCTGTGATGGCCAAGAAGTTGGAAAGCCCTGATTTAGAAGGTGCTTTATTTGTATACAGTCATTTGAGGTATTTTGTTAGCGTATGTGCAATACACTTGTAGACTCACAGGGCTGGAAGAGTTATCTAGACCCCGGGTTTTCAAGCTGGGAGGCATGGTGGGGAGAAGGCCCATAACTGGCAAACACCAGCTATGGTGCTTCCTAGCTTCACACACTGACTGAGCTAGAGGGAATCTCCAAAATAATGGGGTGGCAAGGGAATGAGAGAGTCAAAGAACAAGGGGGAGTGAGAGGGAGGAATAGGAGAGTGGAAAGGGGGCGAGAGCGAGAGAGCAAGATATGCGTGTGTGTGGGAGGGGGTGTTTCCCGCTACCACAGACAAGTGGAAGGAGGGTGCAGTTCAAAAATATTTGCGAGCCACTGATCTAGAGCAACCGTCTTCTCTGAGGGTTCACTAGCCTGTAGCCTCAAATCATCCCTGGCAGGTTTTTAGCCAGCCTTGACACTTGATGAAGTGGGGTGTTATTGCCATCTAGTGGCCAAGAGGGGCTATTTCTGGTAAAAAAAAAAATGACACTTGATGAAGTGGGGTTTGGATTGGAAACTACAAAGAACATTCCAAACTCAAAGAGAGCATTCACACATACACAAAAATGCTGGTTTTGCTAAATACAGTCAATTTCAAAATGCACTTAAATAAACTCATGCACTATTCACACCAAATTATTTTACGCATTTACACAATTTTACAGAATGCATCTTTGACATTCACACAATTACGGTATACCCATAAATCTCACCCCAGAGGAGCACAAGCCACAATTCCCACCACAGGGGAGCACCCCTCCGGGGTGGAGAAGGGACAGGTCCAGCTGAATTGCAAACAGCCGATTGCCTGCTAACTAACTCCCCACCCCCATCCCCTCTCACATCCAGAAACTAGCAACTTTGAAAGTCTTCCCCCCNCCCCCCCCCCTCCCCCCCTCCATGGATTAAACAGAAGCTGCAAGAGGAAGTTCTAGTCAGTTTCATGTCGAGTTTGGATTAAATAGAGAAGCAGCTGCAAGAGGAAGCCCTGGTCAGTATCATGTCAGTTTCATGTTGGCTTTGCTCTGTCTGCTCCCCACCGCCTCTGAAGGGAGCCTTCCAGCCAGCCACTGAACCCAAAATATACGCTGGAGTGACATTCCTACCACAGGATTTATGTGGGTCATTTCAAATGCACAGTTGTAAAGGTAGGTTTTGGCTGCCCCCAAATGCGCTAGAAAAACAAACAGAACTGCTAAATAAGCGCATGGAGTCTTTCCCACATCGTTATAATATGCAGGGGAAAGAAAAAAGCACTTATCTCCTGGATGTGGGAATGTGCCCAGAGATAAAGTAGGATATGAATCTAAACAAATAAATATTAATTTATTAATAATAATTATTATTATAGTGTCTGTTTTTAACTCAATTGCATGCTGTCCCCCTCCTGAGCCCCAAAGCTATCAACATTGGGTGTCAGATGCAATGATGGGCCAGTTTGCTTGCTCTGGCCTGCCTAGGCCAGCGCCGAACCCCACACACCAGTTCAAGACTCACCAGATATGGGCCCAATTCAAACCCTGGCCAGGTTGGCGACTGAGCCAGAAATGTGGATCTGAAATGAACTGGGTCCATGGTCTGGCCCTGCAAGCCACCCAGGGGAGCCAGAGTGGGGTGAACCAGGAAGGCACATCTGTTTTTGTGCCCGACACGCCACCATGGCAGGTTGCCACAGCTGTCCGTCATGATGGGGGGTGGCGTGCCAGCAGCAGCACGGGCGGGGGTCGAACCAGTCAGCCACACGTCACTCTCCACCACCTGCCCTGGCTGGGTCAGGCCAGGGAAATGTTAGTTTCTGTCCCCAAACCTGACCCGGCCCAGGGCTGTGGGGGCAGCTATCCCACCCCCAGACATACAGCTGTAGTGGCGGCTGCACATGTGTAAACACCCACTGTTACCATCAGCCCATCCCTGGAGAGGGGAGGGAAGAGACCTCCAGGGATACAACTGTATTGGGTCCCAAGCTCAGGGGAAGGAAGGTCAAAAACTACAAATGAGCATTTATGTGAATGAAGTACAGTCTCTTCAGAAACTAGCTGCCAGGAGTTGGCAACAGGGGAATGTGAAACAAGGAGGCCATGCTATCAGAATGACTAGGCTCCCAAATTTCTCTTTATAGACTGCCTGGGTCCCTCAACAGCATGGGCCAAATTCACAATAGAACAGAAGGTATCCAAGCATGGTTTGTACCATGTGCATGATGAAATGGGCTCTCTTTGCCCTGGCCCTAGCCAAGTAAAGAACATTCAAGATGGCCTTCACACCAATGCATGGATGTCTCTCCATGAGAAGCTACATTATCTCCCTTCCCTTCATCTCTGTCAGAGGAAAAGGGGCCTGCAGCTGCTTGTGGGATACAGAGCTGGCTCTAGCATGTGGTAGCAGAACAAAGCAAATCAAAGGCCAGGCAGATGCAGAAACATTTCTACCAGGACAGGTTCTTTCAGCCAGCCGGCACATTCCTCCATCCTCCAACCCTGATTCTGTCTGCATGGTACAAACTGTCAGGATCCCAGCCAGCTGGGATCAGAGCTATTTCCCTTGTTCTATGCCACTCTGCGATACTGCCTTCCCTTGGCTGTCTTTAGACAGACACAGGAATGCTCATCCACAGACCTGCTCCAGGGTTGCACCTCTATGTCTGCCTCATTGCAGCCCCGCCTGGGTCTGTTTTAAACAGATCCCGAGCTGCCATGACCATGGCCCACCTGCACGGCTCCCCTCCCTCCCCCACACCGTATTGCTGCGGGCGGATCGGCTACCACTCTAGGCCAGATATGCAAGTTTTAGAGGGCACTTATGAAAAATACAGGTTGCAGGGCTGCCAATGTGATTCTATGTCAAACCTGTTGAAAAAGCATGCTGGTAAGCAAATTTGCATGTATAAATTGTTGCATAATAATGCAAACCAAGATAATTAAGCAAATGGTAATGCTCATGGTGAATTTGCACAATTTAGCTTCACTGGTTGCAGAATTTAAGATTTTTTGGTGCAGTGAAAACAGATCCCCCATGATGTGTCTGCCTAAGCATTAAGCAACCACTTTGGGGCTTCATTCCTCCTGATGCCCAGCGTGAGGGACCAGGGACCAGTAAAATAATGTGCTCCAGGAAATTACTTCCAACAGGAGGCTAATGTCAATTCTCAGGAACAGCCACATCATTTGCAAAGGCCCTGCCCAGTGAAAGCAGAACCTGCAGCAGCAGCTGGAACCCAAGGTGCTCCTGCTCCATCCTGTCCCACACTGTCAGGGGACCAGGGTGGAATTCACTATGCTTCAGGGGGAGGGTTCTGACCAATTCTGCTCTCTGATAGACAGCCTTGACCCATGGCTGGAAGGGGCAGCTCTGGGGAGTGCATTTCTCAGTGCCAGAGTGGGCCCCAGCTAGTGGCCTGTGATCTGAACTGGGCTCTATGGGATCCAACTTGTCTTGCTGAGCCCATGCTAGATCAGGTGCCCACTCTGCCCAAGCCCCTGAGGCCAAGCTCCATAGCAGCAGGAGGACCTGCTGCATACAAAGTACTCTGGCTACATTCGAAGCGGGGAGGTGTGCCTTAAACCACCCCTTTCTTGATATAGACCTGCCCCTTGCCGAGCGGGCCTGGGCTCCGAGAGCCTGGCTGCATCGGACACAGGATCAGGTCGGACCCAGTGCAGTGGTGCAACTGATCCTGCAATTTCTAATCTAAGCAGAACTCTAGCCCCAGCAGCCACTTGCTTGTGCATAAGGTCAGCCCTGTGTTACTAACACTGTGGTGATAATGGCGGCGCTTCCTGTTTTCTGGAGAGGCCTCAGGATGCCAGATACTAGGGCACTGGAGCTGTGGGGGACTCTCAGCCCTGGGGTCAGTTTGGACTCACCTGGAGCATTGCTTGGGCCTGGGCTAGGCAGCCTGTGGCTTTTGAGCGTTCACAGCGCTTGCTGAACCATGCCCTCCATCACTGCCACCCAAGGAACCAGCCTGGGTTAATTAACATGGACCCCTTTAATAACCTATGGATATTTCTAGTTCAGCTCCTCCCTATAGATCTGGTTCCTGTCAACCTTTACTGTCAGCCGGGTAAGCCAGCAGCGCCTCCCAGCGCTCCTTCAGGCTCTCGAAGATGTACTGGGCCAGCAGCTCACCTGTGCTGTAGGAGATTTCATCCAAGCTGAACAAGGCTTCTGAAAAGGAGTAAATCTGTTCCTGAAACACAAAGGCCTGGAAGTTACTACCGCCCAAATGGCACTGTCTCGTTACATGGGACCCTTCCTAACAATGCTCTGCAGGAGGGAAACCCTCCGTCAGCTACTAACAATGGGGTGAGGAAACCCATTGCTCTATGGGAAATGAATTAGCTGAATCAAATCTAGGGCCAGCCTTAAAAGTTGCAGGACCCAGACCAGAAACAAAATTTGCCCCCCCCCCCCTTCCCATGTCCCTCCCGCCCTTTCACATTTGGTAGTCTAGTGCTTGCTTACACACACGTGCCATATAAGCAGTCAGTATAAGCAACCACCGTTACTGTGGGTCCCTAAGCAGCGCACCATTGCATTTGGGGCCCTACTGGGATGGAGTCATGACTCGCTGCTCTGGAGCCTACAGGGGACCCTACAGGGGACTTTCTGTGGGGCCACTGGAAGTGCAGGAAAGCCCGGGACCATGGCCTCTATGGCCCTGATCAAGTCAGCTCCCAATCTGACAGGCACCCCCATCCAACACCCATCACAGCAAGCACCAGCTCCTCCAGGTCCTACGGGGAAGCCAGGGGCTCAGTGAGCCATGGAGACCAAATGCCTCCTCTCCGCGATTCAGATTCACTCTGACTCGACTGACCCAGGCAAAGCTGGGGCGCAGGGGGATGCGGGAGACTGTAGGGTCACTCTGCAGGCTGTGCTGGGGAGAGGGGCTCTCAGTTTCTAGCACCAGCACTAAATACATTGCTATGCAAAAGCAAGAACAGCTACCTCCTTCTAAGCTAGACCCAAGAGGCCTGTTCATCACAGACAGGAGAGCCTCAGTGGGTGGGAACTCACCCAGATCACCTTGGGGTGAGCTCCCTCCCACTGAGGCTTTTAATAGATCTGTAGATTTTAAGGCCAGAAAAGGCCGTCCTGGCTTTAGACTAACTGTCTGCACAGCACAGGAAAGAGAACCTCCCCGACCACATCCTGTGTCAGTCCAGAACGGCCAGGACATGCAGACTGGATACTCCAAGAGTGTGCATGCACGTGCATGGGCATAAAAACAGACGTGACTTTGGCCCACTGTGGCCCGCTATAGCCCAGGACCCACCTGCATGTGTGTGCAGCCGCCACCGGTTGTTGGCTTTGGATTGCCCTGGGCTGTGTTGACAGCTGGCCCAGGCTGTGACCTTAGCAAAGCTTTGAGGTCCCAGCCATACTGGGTCAGACTGATGGTCCATCTAGCTACAGCCTCCCCAACTGGGCCACAGCAGGCTAGCACATCTGTTCTACCTTGTGCAGCACACCCGCCCCAGGCTGGGGGCCGCCATGGCTGTGCCTCACTGGTTGCTCATCACGGCGGGGTGAGGAGCCCAGGTGCTGTCAGGGTTGGTCAGCCACACGTTTGTTGTGCTCCCAGCCCTACCCAGGCTGTGCAGGTGGCGGAACAGCTCTTCGGTCGCAGGCTCATCAGTTTATTGCCCCGGGCCGTGTTGCCTATGATTTTCCGTCCCAGGAAGCCATCCCATCGACTGCACATTTGATTTTAACCCATGCTTAAGCACCCAGGCTCAAACCAGCACTCTGGGGTCCCTTGTGTGCTCCAGTCCTTTAGACCCCTGCCCTGGAACCTGCTCCTTCAGATCTTGCCTGTGTGTCTGAAAAGCTGCCTTGAGTATGGCTCCGCGTCTGCTTCAACAGGGCCCCATGTCTTCAGGATGCACCCTCTATGCAACTGTCCAGAAAGCCAACTCTTCCTCATGCCAGCCCAGTACCCAGTCTGTCCTGCCTCATCCGTCCAGTCTTCCTGCCTCATCTGTCCTGCTCCCTTGGTCTGTGAGTTGATCCCTGTCATGACTCTTGGATCCTGTGCCTTAATCTCATGCCATATTGGACTTTGGATCCTGATCCTGCACTTACTCCCAGACCCGATCCTTCATGAACTCTCCCAACATGTTTTCCTGGACTGCATCCTGCACCTACTCTCCATGCCCCAGCCATGGACCCCAACGGTCACTTACTTTTAAGAAGCCATAGTACTTCTTCTGCTTCGTCTCTGGTCCAACAACAGCCCAGACAAGCTGGGGGTAGATACAACCAAGCACCTCGCACAAGTGGTAGAGAAAGCCATTGGGATCCTTGTGGAATATAGGAATCACCAGAGAATTAGCCTTAGGGCAGAGGTTCCCTGACAGTGGGTCATGATCCCAAGTGGGGTTGGTTGCACCACTGGTGAATGGGCCCCCAGTTCTGATTGCCAACCAATAGACTGTACAGGACTTTGTTGCTGTCTGGGGTCACGCGATTATATTAAATCTCAAATGAAGTCACATGACCAACAAATTTGGGCATTCCTACATGAGAGAGCTGTGCCCTTATGAACACCAAGGACTGGACATCTTGACTAATAACCATCTGCCTCACAGGGCAAACCTCCCTTCATCCAACACACGTGAGGGGTAATGGCGCCATAGACCCGCAGGCTGACACCACACTCACAGGGACAGTGGAGCAAGCAACAGTAGCACAAATCTTCCCCACAGTCCCACCCCCCTTGCTTTCACTTGTGGGATTCTCTGGGGGAGTTGATTGTGGCCAGCCGCTCCTTCCTTGTAACATGTGTGTACGTATGTCTGACATGCCCGTTCGGGAGAATGAGCCGGTACGACCTTCTTGCGGCAGTCCTAAGGGAACTGTGCGACTCTCAGAGTGTCTCATAAGAACGTAAGAAGTGCCATACTGGGTCAGACCAAATGGTCCATCTAGTCCAGCATCCTGTCTCTGACAGTGGCCAATCATGGTGGCTTCAGAGAAGCACCCAACAGGTCACAATGGGGGAATCCAATCTCTGTTGTTTTCTCCCAGCTCCTGTCATGTTCCCTGATCCTATCTGGCTAATAGCTGCTAATGGACCTATCTTCCAGAAACTTGTCCAAAGCTCTTTTAAACTCAGCTATAGTACTGGCCCTTACCACAGCCGCTGGCAGTTGATTCCACAACCCAATTATACGCTGAGTGAAAAAATATTTTCTTTTATTTGTTTTAAACTTGCCACCCATGAGTTTCATGGAGTGTCCCCTAGTTCTAGTACTAGCTGAGAGGGTAAGTAACTGCTCCTTGTTTATTAGTTCCACCCCACTCATGATTTTATAGACCTCTATCATATCTCCTCTGTCATCTCTTCTCCAAGCTGAAGAGCCCCAACCTACCAAGCCTCTCCTCATAGGGGAGCCCTTCCATGCCCTTGATCATTTTTGTTGCCCTTCTCTGTACCTTTTCTAGTTCAGCTATGTCTTTTTTGAGATGGGGTGACCAGAACGGCACACAATATTCGAGGTGCGGTTGCACCACTGATTTGTATAGAGGCATCATGACAGCCTCAGTTTTATTCTCTATCCCGTTCCGAATAATTCCTAACATTCTGTTTGCTTTTTTGACTGCTGTTCTGCACTGCGCTGTGGATTTCATTGTATTGTCCACAACCACCCCCAGATCCTTCTCCTGAGTGGTAACTCCTAGCTTAGTACCCAGCATTGTGCGCGCATAGTTTGGATTATTTTTCCCTATGTGCATCACTTTGCACTTGTCCACATTAAATCTCATTTGCCATTTAGATGCCCAGACACCCAGTGTCATAAGATCCTGTTGCAGTTCCTCACAGTCTGCTCGTGTTTTAACTACCTCGAATAACTTGGCGTCATCTGCAGATTTGATCACCTCACTCTTAACACCCTTTCCCAAATCATTAACGAATACATTAAACAGCACCGGTCCCAATACAGATCCCTGAGGCACATCACTTTTTACATCTCTCCATTGTGGAGGACTAGAATGGATCAGCCCTGCCATCTTTATGGATATTATCCATGGTTTTGGAATGATGCAGAGAGAGCTGCTTCAGATTTTTCACTGCGGTGGATCTCAGTGCACCGTTCCGACTGCTGTTTGGCAACTGGAACAGCAGGAGAACGCTATTTTGTGCATGCACAGAACAGTCTTTTAAGTATTGTGTATGTACAAAATCACACCATCCTGCTGCTGTTGTCCCAAACAGCAATACAGTGTCATTTTATGCATGTGAAATATTCAAAAGACTGTGCAAAATGGCATTGCACTGCCATTCAGCAGCTGGAAAAGCCAATCCAGACCAAACTGAATCTTAGTGGTCTCCTTTTTGACAGACCTGGATCGGAATGAGTGAGTCTGCTGGAGATGGATCTGCCCACAAAGATCTGATTTAGCCCTAGTCTAAGCACTGCACAGACCCCTTGGTGTTAGGCTATGCTGTGTTCATCTCCAGGAGACTTGCTCCCTGCCAATCATCTGTTCAATGGGGACCAGGAGTGCCCAGGGCTGGAAGTTACACTGCAGGCGCACAGAGCAAAAAGTCTATTTTGACTGGATAAACTAGGGCTAGTCCCATGTGTGCGTACATCTTACCATAAGGGATTCTCTTTTCCCTTGGATCTGAGCTTGGCAACGATACAGTACGTACTAGAGGGGGGGAAATTAAATAGTTATTGGACAGACTATTTAAAGTTTAAGTCTCAGAAATAAAATAAGTCAAGCAAACTCCTGGTGAGGTCATCAGCCTCAGGCAGCTTTGGTCTTGGGGGTGGCTTCTGAGTGGAGGTTTCCAGGCCAAGCACGACAGCCAGGAGGGCATTATTGTTCTAACTGGAGCTGAGCCTGTGGGGAGCATTTGGCACGTTCCCATACCCCACCCCTCACCTGCTGGCAAGCCCTTTCCCTGGAGGCTGGAGCCCTGCATGTTGGGAAGCTCTAGCACAGCCCCAGCTTGTTCTAGTAACCGATCAAGAGAGTACGGCTTCTTAGGAATCTTTCACACAACATCCTCCACCCTTGCTTGCCCCATGGCATTGCATTCAGACCGCTGCTGATTCCCCAGTGGCCACACCCACCCAGTCCTTTTTCCCCTGGAGTATTTCCCACAGTGGAAAGGGCACAGAGGAATGGCTTGGAGATATCCCTGAATTCACTATCCCAGAAGCAGCACAGAGTGGTGGAGGAAATTCCTGCCTCTGGCCATTCCTCTATGGTCATTTGGGGGTAGAAAGTGACAAACAAGAAATGATATATCAGGTACTGAAGATTGTTTCAGGTTAATCACATCACACAACACAGTTGCTACTTGGCAGAACCAGATCTGTGCAAGCAACCCTTTTCATCAGGTGGCAGAGAATATGGGATCATCAAGGGGCACAGGGAATGGTAAGGTTTTCACACAACACTCAAAATGTGGGTTTGTGCCGCTAACCACTAAAAGAATGTTGCCTGAATGAGCCTCCTCCTCTGGTTTATGAAGGATTCTGCTCTGTCCATCCACAACACTCCTTCCTGATTGCTGGGGCCAACCTCCCTTCTTCAGCACAGTCTAACTACCCACTCCCCGATAAACTGCTGCTGCTTAACACAGCTCCCAGGAGAACCACCACTGCCACAAACCTCAGAGGTGGCGGCAGGGCACCACAGGAATAGCAGTAGTGTTGTTGGGGCTCCTGGGGCTCCTCAGGAGTGGTGGTGGTGGTGGGGCTCCAGGGGCAGTGCTTCCTGCATGCCCCCCTCCCGCAAGGGCAGGGGCCAGGAGACCACCTCTATGCTCAAGCCTAAGGTCAGCCCTGGGTGCAACCTCACACTCCTGGGAACACTAGTTCATGGTGTGTGGCTGCCTGGGCCACCAGGTTCCTCCTTCCCCAGTTTCATAGCTGACACACAGGTTGTAAGGGCTGATAGCTCTTTGGAAAATGCTACCCAAGGAAAAGGCTCAGGTTACCTCACCCTGTTGTTACTGATGGAAATAGAAGACCCTCAATCAAGACAAGGGGACAAGACACCTACCCCTTGGTCAATGGGTCTGAAAGCTCCACTGCTTATTGTCTGCAGTTTGGCGGCAAATCCCTCCACTTCTTCAAAGAGCGGGAACGCAAGGAAGTCAAAGATGACATCGTACAGGCCGACTTGTCCCACCTGAAGAGGAGACATGGCCCATGAATATATGCAGATGTGTAGTGCACTTTGTTTAGAAATTAGGGTGGCCAGATGTGTTCTCTAAAATTTGCATATCTGGCCACCCTACTTGAAACCCACCCACTCTCCCAGGTACTCTCCTTCTCTTAGGTTAATAACAGTAGCCCTTTTAAGTTGCTTGCCTTCCCCCTCGCCCATGTTTTAAGGATATTAACAGTTCCCTCAGAGCATTTTGCAAACAAGAATTGATTGGGCCTTGTCCCTTGCCACAAAGAGCCAGGGTCATACCTTTGGTGCCCTGAACCTTGGGGGAATGGCAAAAGAAGAATTTAAACAAAAAAAACAAACAAATTTTATTTATTTATTTATTTATTTATTTAATAAATTTATATCCCGCCCCTCCTGCCATGCAGCCCGGGGCAGCTTACAACAATAAAATACAATAAAAACAATTTAAAACACTCAATACAAAATGTATTTTAAAAACAGGACTAGCAATATATAGATTAGGTGGGGGAGATAAAACCCCTCACCCC
>QEPC01015418.1:126888-147219 GCA_003113815.1 Sphenodon punctatus
CAGCCTGGACTTGGGGAGGGTTTTTTTTTAAAAAACTTTTTGGCTGGGGCTTTAAGTTTTTTTACATTGCAGCCATTTTTAAATGGCTGCAATGTAAAAAAATCCGGTACCCCGGAATCCGGTACCAGGTCCGGATTACCGGGTCGAATCCGATAATGCCGGTACGCCCGTTACCGGCATTATCGGATACCGGATTCTACCGGTTTCCCACCCCTAATAAGTAATGTCTGTGAGAGGGTGTGATAGAAATGTGGAAGTAAGCATCCTTTAGATCAAGGGAGGATAACCAATCTCCTTGTTGTAAGCCCAGAAAAATAATAGGGAGGGAAGTCATATGGAATTGGTATCTTCTCATGTATTTGTTGAGAAGTCTAAGATCCAGGATGGGTCTGAACCTTTCGTCCTTTTTGGGAACTACAAAATAATTGGAGTAGAATCCAGTATTTTGGTCTGAAAGAGGAACTTCTATTTATTTATTTATTTGCATTTATTGGCCGCCCCCTCATGCCTACGGCATCCCGGGACGGCTCAAAGCAGATAAAACAATACTAAAATACATAAAAAATCAACAGTATAAACAATTAAAACTACCCAACCCCACCCCAAATTCCCCCCCACCCCCCATGCAGCCTACCCTCCCACCCTCCCTTCCAAAGGCTTGGGCGAACAGCCAGGTCTTACAGGCTCGGCGAAAAGCCATCAGACCCGAGGCCAGGCGAGCTTCCTCCGGGAGGGAATTCCAAAGCCACAGCCCGGCCACCGGGAACGTCCTCTCCATCGTGGCCCCCCGTTTAACATGGGGGACCTCCAGAAAGGCATCCCCGGCTCCTTTTAAGAGGAGCTTCTCAACTTCCAGAAGTATTTGAGTTTTGTGGGGGGGAGTCCCGTTGGGACAGGGGAGGGGAGTTGAGGGGAAGTGTATGGAATTGGATGGCATAGCCAGACCTAAGTATTTCTCTGACCCAGCGATCACGGGTGAGGGATGCCCATTGGTCATAGAAGGGCAGGAGATGGTTAAAGAAGGAGGGGAAAAGCTCCTTCCCTCTCTTGATCTGAGGTTGACTAAAAACTATTTTGGGGGGGGTTGCCCAGATGAAGAATTGGAAGAAGCTCTCCCTCTTCCCCTCTGTTTGTTAAATCTCCTTCGAGGCTGGGAGAAGGAGGGGTGGGATTGCTGGTACTGCGGGGAGAAACGCCTCCCTGTCTGGAATGGGTAGGACGAGCGTTGCTTGGGGGTGTAGGAATAGGGTACAGGAGATGGGTAGAATCTCTTCCTCATTGTCCTGATAACCCCAGCAGATCTAGCAGTCTGGCAAACTAGCCTTTCTTTTCTTGAGGGTTTCATCCATGGTTGAAGCGAAGAGACCTTCACGGTCAAAAGGCAAATCCTCGATCCTAGTCTTATTCTCTGGGGTGAGAGCAGTGGATCTAAGCCAGACATGTCTCCTAAGAGTTACGGCAGAGGTCATCCCTCTAATGTTACAGTCGGCAATGTGCATATTAGCTGTTAGTTGGAACTGGGATATTTGCATTCCCTCCTTCTGAGGGTCAGTTGTTTTGCTCAACTGAAACGAGAGCCAGTGTTGGTATCCGCACACAGCAGATGCATAATTAGAAGCTCTCAGGGATAATGTCTCAGAAGAGAAGATCTTTCTCCCCAGGACATCCAAACTTCTCTGGACGGATGGGGAAGTTTGAAGGCCCCCTGCTCTAGTCTTGTGTGAGGCTGCTGCAATGACTAAAGAATTAGGAGGAGGGTGTTTGTAGAAAATATTTGCCCCTTCATTGGGGATGGCATAAAGGGAGTCAGTCAGCTTATAAATGGGAACAGCAGAAGAAGGTTTGGCCCACACCGAGGTGGAAGGTTCCATGAGCTGTTCAAACATGGGGAACATAATGTGGCCCGATTCCCCGCTACCTAAGATGCCAAAAACAGGCCCTGACTGGGTCTTCCTGACCACCTTGGTGGGGAGTTTAGGCAATGCTGAGACTAGTCTCTTCAGCATGGCCTGGAAGGCATTCGTGTCCTCTGTAGCCAGGACAAGATTAGGCGGGGGAAATGGTCTCATACTCCTCTAGGATAGCTGAAGAGGAGGAGGATGAAGGGGATGCAGGCCTTCCTGTTGAAGCCTCCAGATCGGGTGGAGGCTGCCCTGAAGCAGGGTGATTGGAGGGGGGGTGCTCTAAGAGGAAGCTGAGGAAGGTGGTCCCCAGGGACCAGTAGGTAGATTCACTTTTTACTGCACAGTTTCCTGTTCTTCAGGAACGGATGGATGGAACCGATGAAACCGCAGAGCGGAACCTTGGGGGGGCTGACCCCTTATGTCCTCTACCGGTGTCAGGTCCAGTGGTGGAAGACTGACTGGTACCGATGCGACGTCTGCAGGAGGAGGTCTGGAGACTGTAGCAGTAGGAGGTGCGCAGGGAGGAGCCGGTGGGATGTAGCCACCTACGTGAGGTGGGGCAGTAGCGCTCGTATTAGGAGGGTGGCTCGCAAACTCCATGCTGTCAAAATCGGCCCTGGATGGGTATGGCGGAGATCTGCTCTGAGAGCAGAAAGGGTACTGCTGACTTCTGGGATAGTCATGGTATCGATGGTACTGTGAGCCCTCGTAAGGGGAACAGCAGGAGCAGGAAGAGCGCATCCTCTGGTCCCTGTGGTACCAGTGAGTTGTTTCTAATAGCCTGGAAGGGGATCTCTCCACATACCTGCTAGGTCTGTCCGACTGCAGGGTTCTATGCCTGACAGGAGACCTGGATCTCGACTGCCTATGCCAGCGGTGCTCACTGTGGTGAGAGAAGGAGCGAGAGTCCCAGTGTCATTCCCGATGGGCAGGCAACGCCACCTCTCGAGGGTGAATGGTAGGACCAGACTGTGGAATGTTTGCCGGTGGTACCGTAGGAATTGGTACAGGTACCGATGGTGTTGGAGGCAGTAGGGTCTGTTTGGAATCTGAGAGAATAGTCTCTACATCCAAACTGCGGAGGGTTCCCTCTGCCTTGGTTCTCTTGCCCTTCTTCCTTTTCTTTCTTTCCTCACCAGGGTGTTTGGTGTTATGGTCCCTGGTGCGAGAGTCACTCTTAGAGTGGGAGGTGCTTCTGGCCATCGACGGTACCATTTCCGGAACCTCACTGGTCTTGGCAACCGCAGTACTGGTAGCACTCTGTGGCTTCGAGGGAACTGTAGGCTCCAGATTCATCCTAGGCACTGCTGAGTGCCCGGTGGGGAGCCTGAGAGGCCCCTCTTCACCACCCTGTAGTGTCTTTCTCGTGAGAATGTCCTGGAGTTGGAGAGCCCAAGCCCTTTTTGTCCTAGTGGAAAGGGCCACACAGGCCTTACAAGTGTGGGTGTTGTGGGTCTCTCCGAGACAGGCTAGACACTGTGAGTGTTGGTCACTCACCGATAGAGTTGCTGGGCAGGAGCAGCGTTTGAAGCCTGCCTGCTTGGGCATAGTCCGACACACCCACGATAGAAGCGGGTGGAGTCCTGGGGATGAACCCCACAGACTAAGGCACTGGCACTCAGATCTATACGAGTTGTTCTAGATGGTATTCTAACTGTATTGTAACTATTATTCTACTATTTTACTACTGACAAAAGCACTGAAAAGTCCCCTTCGCCATCGCATGGTGGCGATGGGGTAATTGTCCAGCCCCCTCCATGAGAGGGAAGGAGACTGGATGCAATGGAGACGCCGGGAGAGCGCGTTAGTGCGCTCTGATCGGGGAGGTTGTTGCCAGGCAACCTGGAGAGCGGGCGCGAGAGGATGCCGCGCTGAGAAGTTGAACAAGCTCCACCCCCTTTAGGAAGGGCGGAGCTGTTCTGGCCGCACGAGCGGCAGATCGAGCGGGGAGAGAAACAAAGCAGCAGCAAGGGGCTCTTGCTGCTGCGCCTTAGCCAAAACAGCTAAGCACGGGGAGCCTCGTGGCAGCGTAGGAATTCAAGGAAAAAGCTAGGAAGATGGGTCACGTGAAAAAGAAAGCGGCGCCAAAGAAAACCACACAAGCAGGAAAAAAGGGCAGCAACCCCCAGGGTGGAGACACGGGGGAGGGGGACGGGGCTCCAACCCGAGAGGAGCTTATGGAGCGCCTCGCGGCCTGCGAGGCCATGTTGTGGGCACGAGGCCCTGCTATCACACAGTCCTCTCCCTGCGAGCAGCCAGGGCCATCCGATCTAGGCCCTGCCCCCTACCTAATGGGGGGCCAGGAGGCACAAGGGCAGGCCCAAGGGGAAGTTCCCCAGGGCGGGCAGATGCAAGGAGGGGCAGAGGCCACTAGCCCTCCACCTGTGGAAGGAAGCAGAAGGGGCAATAGGCCAGTTATCCCCCCAGCCAGATTTCGGGAGGAGGGAGGACCGACCGTTGGCACGATAGGGCCTAGAGCAGGGCAGGCCCGGTCCGGGCCCAGCAGGGTAGGAATAGGGGAACCTCCCCCACAGCAGAGGCTGGCCAACCAGGTGGCTCGCGACCCCGGATACGACCAAGGGAGGGTGGACCAGGCCAGGGCCTACACTACAGTGGCACAGATTCATTCTAGCCCCAGCCCGGCCGGGCTGACCTGGGCGACCGGGCATCCGGGGGCCCAAGGGGATCAGTTAGGGGTTCCCAGCTTGGCCCAGTACCGCTTACGGGGGGATGGCAGGGTAACGGCACTTGCACCGGGCCCCATGGCGAGAGTTCTGGTAGCCCCAGCAGCGGCGGTAGGGCCAGATGCCCTGACACTAACACCCGGTTATGAACCCCCAGCGACTCGGAGGCAAATGGATGAACTGGCCCAGGAGGGGATGAGCACTGACTTTGCCATGTGGCAAAGGATCATCGCCCTTGAGGAGGCACTGCAAGGTCCTCCAGCTAGGCAAGAGAGGGCGGACAACACCGTGTCGCTCAGAAGAACCCCGCCACAGCCTGTAATGGCGCAAGGTGAGACTCCCATACAAGGGGGACGATACTGCCCATGGGGGGGGCGGGGAAGGACTAGCCCTCCGTGAGGGGGACACTATAGGAAGGTCACACAATGAAAGTGGGCAAGCAGCCCCTAATATTATACCGCAACAAGGGAGCAGTCAGCTGGAGATGGTTCAGCCGATCCCTGCATGAGCATTAGACCCTGCAAGCCCTCGACTCTTACAGTTCGAAGGGGAATGGGTATGGGTATACCCCACCCGTCCCCCCGTCGGAGTGGGGGCGGGAAACGGGTCACAACCAGGAGGTGTCTCCGTAGGAAATTTGGCGACTACCCCCATCCTTCCCCTTCCCCCACCAGAGACAAACCCGACGCAAACTAGTGCCGGACCCGGGCCGGCACCAGTCATTCGCCCACCAGGAGGGGTAATCCCAGCATTCGCGGCCCCGTTTGGGAGTCACCTAACACTGGCAACCGAAGAAAAAATATGGAAAGGAGAGTACGTGGATTTGTTCGCACTCCTGTTCAGTGATCCCATAGTGGATCATTCTGAGCAGGAGGGCGACAAGGATAAAGAGAGATTCCGGTGCCCTAGAGCAGACCAGAATTGGGCAAACTGGACCTCCGCATTTGCCATATATATGGGGGTCATCATGCAGGCAGACCCAGGGCGGGGCCTCGAGCTCCACAAATATGCTGATATTGTCCGTAGGGCGCAGGCGACTGGCCCCCCGGGGGCTTGGTTGTGCTACGACGAAGCGTTTCGTCATAGGGCAGCGAACACCCCAGGCCTGTGTTGGGACAACCATGCCCCAGATATCTGGTTGGAAAGCATGGTGGACACCACAAAAGCACCTAGATCGGACAGTGGGCAACCCCTAGTGCGGGGAGGGGTTGCACCCGCAAACGAACCGTACTGGGGGGAGAGTCGTAGGAGAGGCCAAGTAGGCCCCGGCCCGTGCTGGGAGTATAACAGGGCGGGCCGGTGCAACCGTCAGCAGTGTAGGTTTCAGCACGTGTGCTCCAGCTGTGGGGGGGGGGCACCCTGAGAGCACATGCTACCGGCCCCGGCAGCGAGGGAGGGGAGGCCGCAACGGCCCAGGAACAGGTAATGGCAAGGATAACCAAGGGGCCATGTCCGGGTCCCACCCCCAAAAGGGGGCCGATGCCAATTAAGGTTGATGCTTTAGAGGCAGCCCTACGAGTGCACCCTAACAGGGCCGAGGTGGAATATGTGGTGCAGGGCTTTAGACAGGGATTCATAATTCCAGCGGACACAGTTAAGCCCTCAGCACAAGCGAAGAACCTTAAATCTATAGAAGGTAGAGAAGAACTGGTGAGGACAAAAATAAGGAAGGAGGTAACCGACGGCAGAGTCGCAGGCCCATTTGATCACCCCCCTATTCAATGCCTGGTCCTATCCCCATTAGGAATAGTACCAAAAAAGATGCAGGGAGACTTTTGTCTGATCCACCACTTGTCCTACCCTCGGGGCGCCTCGGTGAACGATGCCATACCAAAGGAATTGGCAACCATCAAATATGCATCCTTCGATCAGGCGGTCGAGAAGGCAAGGGACATGGGAAGGGGTGCACTGTTGGCAAAATGCAACGTCAAGTCAGCATTTAGATTGCTCCCAGTGCACCCCAATAGCTTTCACCTCTTAGGGTTTCACTTCGAGGGGAAATACTATTACGACCGGGCAATGCCTATGGGGTGTTCCATTTCCTGTTCAGCATTTGAACAATTTAGTCCCCTCATGGAATGGATTTTTAAGCAACGGTGGGGGGGTGGGGAAGTAACCAAATACTTGGACGACTTCCTGTTCATAGCCCCACCCCAATCAGACGAATGCGCAACCGCATTACGGCGGTTCCAGGAAATGGCAGATGAATTGGGCATACCCCTGGCTCCCGAAAAGACAGAGGGTCCATCCCCGATAATCACATATCTAGGGATAGAATTAAACACCAAATTGAAATTGTCCAGCTTGTCCGAGAGTAAATTGATAGAATTGAGGATAAAGATTCAGGACTGTAGCCTTGCCCATAAAGTCACCGTCCAGTCCTTGCAGTCCCTAGTTGGGAGCCTCAATTTCGCATGCCGGGTCATCGCACCCGGCAGAGCCTTTTGTCCCGGCTGTACGGGAAGCTAAGGGGGAACCTACCGCCTCATTATAGGATCCAAATAACACACAATATGAAACTAGACCTAAAAGCATGGTTTGAATTCTTGGCAGAATATAACGGCGTTCGTTTCTGGAGAGAGAGGTGCTTGCTTCAAAGTGACCTACAGGTCCACTCCGACGCCACAGGAGGGGCGGGCTTTGGTGTGTATTTTAGGACACGGTGGTGCGCTCAAGCATGGCCGCCAGAGTGGCATGAGTCGGGTGTTACAAGGGACTTAACATTCCTTGAGTTGTTTCCCATAGTGGTAGTGGTGTTACTGTGGACAGACCAATTCGCCAACCACACAGTATTATTTTGGTGTGACAACCAGGAGGTGGTCCACATAGTAAACACCCTGTCCTCTCGTTCCACCCGGGTTATGTCACTGGTTCGGGCATTAGTTGGTGCATGCCTGAGGAATAATATACTGTTCACAGCTCGTCACGTCCCAGGCATTGACAATGGCATAGCCGATGCCCTCTCTCGCTTTCAGATCAAGCGATTCCAGGAACTAGCGCCGGAGGCCAGAGAATTCCCCGACCCCATGCCACCGGGGGCTTGGAGCCTTGGGTATTAGAGCTATAAAATACCGTTAGGGGATCCCTCGCCCCCAGAACACAGGCAGCCTACGGTAGGGCTTTCCAAGAGTTTCAAGGCAACAGGGCCATTAAGGGATGGGGCATGGGTTTTCCCATATGTGAATCAGAGGTTGTTCAATTTGCCATGTCACTAAGAAATAGGAGGCTAGCACCGGGTACTATCGGGGGGAAAGTAGCGGCCCTTACGTTCAGCAACAGACTGAACGGATACCCATCCCCAGATAAAGGCTTTTACATGAGGCACATGCTGGAGAACTGGGCTAGATAAACCCCGCCCACGGATGACACACAGGCCCCTATAACTACCCCCATACTGGTGCGCATCATCGGCACCTTACCCGAGGTGTGCTACGACAATTTTGAATCACAATTGTTCACCACGGCCTACACAATAACATACTTCGGGGGATTTAGGATCAGTGAAGTAGTTCCGGCATCCCATAAGGATCAGAGCAACGGGGCATTTATGATTGAGGACCTTAAATGTACACCTGTAACAATACAATTGAGGTTGAGACGATCAAAGACCAACCAGAGGAATAGGAGAACGTATGTTGAATTGTTCAGGTGTGGGGACCAGGGAATATGCCCAGTAGAACAAATGAAGAGATACATCGGCATACGCCCCCCAGTGGCTGGAACTCTATTCAGGCATGAAAATGGTTTGCCTTTAACAAGTTACCAGTTTAATGCTATACTTAGAAGCACCCTGACCAGATTAGGCCTGTCCCCCCGGGATTACGGGTCCCACTCATTTAGAATAGGTGCTGCCACAACAGCAGCAGCAGCGGGTTTACCAACTGAAGCTATTAAAGCCATAGGCCGGTGGCGTTCCAGCGCCTACAAGAAATATATCAGACCATACCCGCAATAATCAATTATTTCTCCCGTACTTAGGACCTAGGTGCTTCATGGCTGAGAGATGATTGATCTGGATCGTGGGTCACAGCCTGGTCCGTTGGGCCGGTAAGGCCGCCGCCGAGAACCAGTGGGGGTGCCAACCAGGCCTGGGAGACAAGGCAATTATTAACTGGTATGGAACGGGAGGTATGCGATGGCACCAGCTGATCCCAAAGCTCTGGTCCCTTCGAGAAGGAATTGCTGCGGCCTCGTACATAATCATAATTCACTTGGGGGAGAATGACATCCCGGCAAGGAAAGGGGTTAATCTGATAATTAAAATGAAGCAAGATTTAGCACATGTTAAAAGTCTGTTTAAGGAAGTGCAGTTAGTTTGGACCAGTTTAGTTCCTAGGCAAAAATGGGGTAGGGCCATTAATCCGGCCAAAGTTGATAAAACGAGACGCAATATCAATAGGGAAATTGCAAAGTGGATAACGAGAATTGGAGGAACGACCCTCCGACATGCAGACATCGTGTATGGGCGGACTGAACTGTTCCATGAAGACGGAGTGCATCTCTCCGCAGCAGGGAATGAGCTATACTTGGGAAGTTTGGCCCAACAGTTGAAAGTATTGTCGAGTTTATAGGCGGTGGGTGCCGTGGGAGCCCTGAAAGGACTCCCCCTTTGTGGCAGGGGTCCAGTATGGTTAAATAGGATAGAAATTGATTAAACGAGTCATCTCCTTAAGAGATGGGGAGGTGACACCCAGTGCCAGGCGCAGGCAGCATGCACTGGGGTTATTCCCCTGGCAGTAAGTACCTGCACAGTCTGCTGACTTAGCGTTCCTTACTCAAGCCCACAGTTGGGACGCTCCCCCTTTCGGCCAGAGCCAGGGTGCTGTCGAAGGGGAGCCTTGTTTGTGTTGGAACTGGCACGGGAAGGCACATCCCGGCCAGTACCGAGTTTATTAGCTAAGCATACTGGACCCGTATTGCTTGTGCAATCGCCCACCGTCTTTGAATTGGTTGAATAAAGAGTGCGGCCTGATTTAATCCAGCACTTGGTCTCTGTGACTTATTGGGGGGTCCGGCGACAAGTACTGATGTCTTCCCAACGCAATGTGGTTGGAAGGAACTGAGGCGGTGAGGGCTCCTCCCCTATTTATAGAGTCCCGTTCTCGCGCGACTTTGAGCCCACACTTTTGACAGGATGGGAGGGGGGGTGGAGGGACAGAGCCCTCACCATGTTCTAGATCTTTCCAGGTTTTCTGCCTGGAAACTGCTGACATCAAGGTCTCCTGGTGCCTGCAGAGCAGGAAGTGATCCCAAGAGTGAGAATCACGGAGATCCTTGAAGAACAAGGGGATCATCAGTAAGGATTTCACACAACACCCAGTGTGCATTATGGTCACCTCTTGCCCTCCTCCCTCCCAGAGATAGTCCTGGCTCTGGCAGGAGCCATGAAAGCCCACTTTGCTGTGGCTATGGCTGGTTTTTCAGACCAGCTACAGACCACTAGTTTCGGTACCACTGCCTTAAGCCCCCCAGTCTTCTTAACTGGGCAGAGTCGAGCATCTTGGTAGGAATCTGCCCTCCCACATCCCAGGACAGGAAAAAGAACAGCACCACATCCTGACAACCCTGAGGCTGGTGAGGTAGAGGAACCCCAAGAAAGGAGAGGACATGGAAAGACATCAGAAAAACAGTTCCTAGTCCCAGCTCACCCAGTCCTGACTTTCTGGTGGCTCATGGTTCTGCCTTTCTCTACATACCCCTTCTAGGTTCAGTTCGCTGGTTAGTGCCGCACAGTTTGAGGGTTCCTCAATGTAGGATGTCAGGTTGTCATAAGTCTCATTAAAATGCCAGGGATTCTATGGAAAATAAAATCATATGCAAGAATAATTCGGTTCCATATGTCAATGTATTTTAGTTAAGAGTCTCACAATAGGGCGTGAAGGGGAAGAAAGAGAGAAATCTAACATCCCCTTCAGACAGTTAGAAGAAATTTCTAATTCTGGCAAGTGACTGCAAAATAATGGCATCCAGGAGGAGCCCTTGGTTGTCTCTCAAACCTGCAGAATTTACAAGGAAAAGGATGATGCTTCCCCCGAGTGCTGTAAACACTGCCTGGCATTTAGGAGCCAAACTGCGCTCTGGGATGAGTCATGCAGCCAACAGCTTTGCTTTCTGTCACCTGAACTGAGCAAAGAAAAAAGAATCCTCTGGATTGCGAGTGCCCCAGATTGGAATCCTGCTCCCTCTCTCCCAGAGCTGCAGTGACATGGCACTGCCAACAACAACAGAGGAGAATATGATGCTAATTGTTTGCAAAAGTGCACAATTTTGACTAAAAGCAGATAGGGAGCAGGTCTGCAGAATCATTTCACTGAGAGAAAGAGAAAAAGATACATAGATCCCAGGGTTGAATTCCAGCCCATACCTGGAATGCCTGTCTACCTGGAAGTGTACGGTGGATTCAGAGGGGCTGGTGAAACTGTCCCACCAGGACCTCTTGTCATGCAGCTTCTGCCTGTCTAGGACTAGGGAGGGCATGGCTGCTGCTGCTGTTATTCTATGGCAAGAGTGTTTTGCTGCTGAACAGCTGATCAGTGGAAGCAGCACTTGCTGTGGCTGGCCCCATCAAACTTTTCCCTGGGACCCATAGCAGCACCAGTCATGATCCTGCCCAGGGAAAGATTGGGGCTGAGACAGTTGCAGGTGGGCACGGAGGGGGATGGAGCTGTGCTCCACACTTTTGCAGGCATGCCAAACAGCTGATCAGCAATGGCAGTTGTACCAAATCTACTTGCCCCCTGCTGTGGCTCTCATTAAGACTTCGTTTGCACAGCACCCTTCCCCCCTTGCAAACTCACCACATGTCCCTTAATCTGCCTCAGCCTTGTCCTGTAACAATGTATTCACACAATTGCTGATCCTGTTCCCTGCTTCACAGTGGTATTCCCCACAATGTGAAGGGCATGGAGGAATGCCCTTGGGATATCCCTGCATGCAGTGTTCCAAAAGCAGTATGGAGTGGAGGAGAGATTCCCTGTTCTGGGACTCTGGTCACTGCTCTAGGATAACAATCATAAAACACCCTTGCTACTTGCTAGAGTCAGGTCCTTGCAAGCAAACCCTTTGCCTCAAGTGACAGAGAACAAGGGTTTATTGAGGAGCACAGGAAGGGGTAAGGATTTCACACAACACTCAGAATGTGGGTTTGTGCCACTCCCCACTTGAAAAGAGTCCTGTGAATGAGCCCTTAATGTGACCCTGATGAGGGACCCAATAAGCCCTGTACATGTTCCCTTTGTAAGCTCTTCACATGGGCCAGAACAATAAAAAGGAACTTAGGGCGCACAATTCTTCACCATTAAAGCCAATAATAGCTGAGCCATTGACTTCAATAGATGGAGGATTGTGCCCTTAGCGTAAGAAAGAACAAGCTTGTTTGAGTCTTGATTAAAAACCTTAACTCTCTTCCTTTTCAGTACAAAGCAGAACTCCATTACCTGCCCGCCTAGTGCTATTAGTTTTTGCAGTATGTTCTTTCCAGTCTCCATGAGGTAGCATCTCGCCGACTCGCTCATAAAGGCAGCCTGAAGCAAAAACTACATTGGTCACATTGATTCTCCTCTGAATGAGTGAATCCCCAGGGAAAGGATAGCGATTTCCTCTCTGCTGGAAGCTGCATTCATGTCTTTCCTCCACCGATCCCAGAAATCATGCCTGTCTCTTAGTGCATCAACCAAGTTCAAATCTCTCAGAATACTTTGTACTACCGCACAAACGGGTAACAAATGTGAACAAATGGGTAACCATCTCAGAAGGTTGAGTACTGTGCAGTATCTGGACACCAAAAATAATGAACTACGGTGTAATTCTCTGCCATTCCTGTCAATAGAAACTGAGTAGGGGTGTGAAGTTCGTACTCGGATCAATACGAATCATCCAAATTTGGACAGTTCATACTGACTAAACAAAAATGGGGAGGGGGGATACGAACCAAAATTTGGTTCATATGTCCCCTTACGGATCAATCAAAGCCGCTCCCAGGAGCTTTACGGGATGGGAGGGGCAGAAGGGCCAGGCAACAGTCCAGAGGCCAAAAAAGAGTGGGCAGAGAGGAGAGGGGTAGGCTGTGCTTTGCTTACTTTTCTGTAGTGTAGAGTAGGGCACCCAGTGCGGCTTTCTCCAGCTGCACCAGGAAGAAAATACAATCAAAATTAAAGTGCATGCACAAAATGGCTGCCGTGGCCATTCTGCGCATGTGCATCCATTTTCCAAAATGGCCCTGGCAGTGTCAGCACGATTTTGGAAAATGGCAGCCATTCTGCGCATACTTGGCTACCAGACAGCATGCGCAAAATGGCACCGACACTGCTGGCGCCATTTTGGAAAATGGTCATGTATGTGCAGAACGGCCCTGGTGGCCATTTTGTGCATGTGCATGAAGTTTTATTGTATTTTCTTCCCAGTGTGGGTGAAGAAGACTGCGCCGGGTGCCGGTCCAGAGCCCTACACTACATAAAAATAAGTAAAGCAATAGCCTAACCCCTCTACCCCTGCCTGGCCTCCGGCTCCCTGCCTAGCCCCTCTGCCCCAAGCTCTGCCTCCCCCAGACCCTTAATCCACCCAGTCCATTGCCTGCCACAGCCTACCCTTGAGGGGGTGGGGTAGGCTGGGCAGGTGATGGGCCAGGAGGGCAGGAGTCCAGGGGAGGAGGGCAGAGGCAGCGCTGGGGGCAGATGGATTTTTAGGCATGCGTTGTTCTGATCAGAATCCAGACAATACAAACGTAAATAAAATAAAAAACTCAGTTCACTTTGGTTTAGAACCGAATCTGGATTTTGATCCAAACTCCCATTCCTAGAACTGAGCCATTGATTTCAGTGGATGGAGCTATAAAAAATATGGGCTCCATAAGCCACTATAGAAACTTAACAGGCAGCCTGCTGAACATACCTATAGCTGATGTTTCTCCTTCATTGTATATAAATGTTTTTGATTGCTAACCTCTCTTCCTAATACATTTCCCCTCTAACAGTCCCATCCGAATTGGTTACTGCCATATTCATACCTTGCTACATTTGCTCAGTATGCAGTACTGGCTTGTTACATGCCTGTGTGGCCTAAAACCTTTCCTACTCTCATCAATGGAGGTCCAATAAAAGCAATCACCTAAACTAGCTTTTCTCTATCTTTTACATTTGGGACCAAGACGACAACCCCCTTCTCTTTCTAGAATCCTCTCTGAAGCATGGCGGAATGTGGGCACCTCCCTAATCCAAACAGAGAGAATGTCCCCTGCTGAGGTGTCTGGATAAGGTTTTTTTTTCACCCCTGTATAGCTAATGGCTTTGGTGAATTTACCCGCTTCAACTCAGGTGTGAAATACTATTTGTGCAGACTCCATTCAGATATTCACGTCAGGTTTTTCTGTTGGCTTTTCTGTTTTTTGATATTCTCTTTAGGCTATTTAGTTGAATAACTGAATATCTGAACAGAAATGATAAGGAAACAAAAATGGAAAAACAGGAATTTTAATGAATATACAAATATTCTTTCAATGAGAATGTTCTTTCAGATATTTGGAGTGCTATGCAAAAATGTGAATAATATTTGCAAAAGACAACCTCCTATTCATTTCAGCACTAGTTAGAGCTGAGTTAACCTTTACTTTAAAGGAGTAGGGGGCTTCAGAGGACTGAACTCGCCAAGGGACTGTCCATTTAAGCACTGAGGACTCATTCAAAGTTCATTGAGATCAAAGGTAATAATTCATGTTGATTTCAATGGGTTCTAGATTAGGCACCAATGGCAGCTAAAGTTCTATCCTCCAGCAAAAAGCTGAAGGAGAAGAAAGTCAAAGACTATGGCTGTTAACAGACATCCCTCTGGGACATCTGTCCCACCTGGGGGAGGAAAGGGTTTCCCTTGCCCAGATACGCTCTGGACGAGGAGGGAGGATGGGGAACAACATGCAGGGGCGGATTCACTGGGGGGACTAAGGGGACTTCAGCCCCCCCCATTGGTCAGCTGTGGCTGACATCATGCTTGACCTCCCCCCCATGTCATTGTTGGGGGCAGGGCTTACCATTCTGCTTCCATTTGCTGCCATGTGGAGGGCTCGCTCGCTCACTGCATGGGGGGGGGGGTGCTGCAGGGGCAGGTGGGGTAGCCTGGGGGCTGCAAATACCAGTCCAGGCCCCAACGTGCCTCCTCCTCTCTGGCCTGTGCGTGGGCGGAAAGCCCCCCTACAGCCTCTGATTGCCGCCCCAAGCGCCACCATTTTCCTGTGAGAAGTAGGCACCAGTGGCTGCACACTGCAGCACCACTTGTGGAGGAGCAAACAGAGGCTTCAGGGGGGCTTGCTGCCCGTGCGCAGGCCAGAGAGGACTCAGGGGCGCAGTGGGGCCCGGGCCGGTACTTGCAGCCCCTAGGTTTCCTGCCTGTGTCTGACGCCCCGCCCACACAGAATGGAGGTGGCCTGGCCAGCTGGCCTGGCCCTGAGGCAGCAGCAGGTGGCTTGGGCGAAGAGCGGAGCTGAGGAGGAGCAGCAGCAGCCCAGTCCAGCAGGTAGGCTACCCAGCGCCTGGCCCCAGTAGCCACCAGCCCCTCCCCCAAAAACCCAGTGCCCCCAACCTGTTCCCCCCAAATCCCGGTGCCCCAGCCTTACCCCCATTCCAGTCCAAAACCCGGTGCTCCCAGCCTTACCCCTAAACCCAGCCCCAATAGCCAGCCCTTCTGCCTTCTCCCCAAACCCAGTGCTGCTTCCTTCCCCCAATAACCAGCCCCCTGCCTTCCCCTTAAACCCAGCCCCAACAGCCAGTTCCCTTACCTTCCTCCCCAAACCATGCCCCCTGCCTTTCCCCCCAAATTCAGTGCCCCTGCCTTCCCCCAATAGCCAGCCCCCTACATTCCCCCCCAAACCCAGCCCCCCAAACCTAGTGCCCCCTGCCTTCCCCCCCAAACTCAGTGCCCCTGCCTTCCCCCCCCTAAACCCAGTCCCAATAGCCAGCCCCCTGCCTTCCACCATGCCTTCCCCCCAATAGCCAACTGTTAGTCTTGTGATTCTGGAGTTTTCAAAAGGCTGAAATAGTGATTCTTGTGATAGAATTGAGAATTTGTGCTTTCAGCTCCTGAGATGTTGCTGCCAGTCTTGTGATTTTAGGTGTTTTCAAAAATGCTGGCAATGTGATTGGGGGGTGGAGGGCAGCAGCAGCAGGTCTGCCAGGCAACAATGCTGGCCCTGGGGAGGGGGCATGGTGGGAGTTGTGGAGCAGGGCAGGGGCGGAGGCATGAGGTGGAGAGGGAATGGGCGGGTGCTCGGTGGTACGGGGTGGGAGTGAGATTTTAAAGGGCATGTTATTTTTTTGGTGCGAGCACGCGCCAATCATCTAAAAGAGGCCTAGGAACTGGAAAAGACCACATAAATGCACTTCTGCATTTGGCCCATAGGCCTGAGGAGAAGCCCCAGGACTGCCCTGGTAGATCCAGTGAGTTGGGGGGGCAGTGTGTCTGTGTCTGACCAAGAGTGAAGCTGCCATGGTGCTTGCTTGGCAGGGGGTGGGGCTAGAGGTGGGGCTGGAGGTGAGGCCTCATCATCTGGGCAGGGCAATGCTAACTTTGAACTTCAGCCTCCCCATCCACATCACTTCTGGATCCACCCATGAACATGTGGCCGCCCCCAATGTTCTCCCCACCTACCACGACAGACGGGCATGGATACCTATCACAAGCATCCATGGCTCGCCATCATGGCAATCTCCCGGACACCGGTAGGATTTGGGCCAGGAACACACGTTCCTGTCCAGCTTGCTCACTCTGACCCAGCTGGACGGGAGCCAGATGCGGACTGTGGGTCCGGCTTGTACTGGGTCCGCATTTCCCACCTGGTTCCTACTTGGTTGCGGTAGGAACCGGACCCACATCTGGGCTGGGGTAGGAACTGGGCCCTCAAATCACTTACTCCAAAGTAGTCCGTCTGAATTCCTGGAAAAGGCTAATGTCCAGGGAAAAGGTAAATGTCTGCTGTCTGTATACTGCAGTCTGGATGACTATTTAAAATCAAAGGGCAAAACTAGCAAAGAATGAATTGATTGTGATTCTCCATGAGGACACACAGTGACTCCCTAATGTTCTGCATTTAGCCAGGAACTCTGAATGACAGCTGCCCCCTGCAAGGGGTGTGGAGACTCTTTAACCTCAAACAATGTATTTTATTTTATTTAATTTATTTAAAATTTATATCCCGCCCCTCCTGCCCATAGGACAGCCTGGGGCAGCGAACAACAATCAATAAAACAATTTAAAAAAAATTAAAACAATTTAAAAATACAATATGTGGGGAACCCCCCCCACCCCTCGCCAAAGGCCTGGCGGAACAGCCAAGTCTTACATACGCGCCGAAATAGCAGGAGAATGGAAGCCAACCGAGCCTCCTCCGGGAGCGAATTCCACAGCACAGGGGCGGCCACCGAAAAAGATCTAACATCGGTGGCCCCCTGCCTCACCCGGGGAAGCTCCAAAAAGGCCCCCACGGACGATCTCAAGGGTCGCACGGGCACATGGGGAGTGAGGCGGTCCCGCAGATAAGCAGGGCCCAGGCCGTGAAGGGCTTTAAAGGTTAAAACCAGCACCTTGAACGTGGCCCGGTGCTTTATAGGCAGCCAGTGCAGAGCCCGGAGCACTGGTGTCATGTGCTCCCTGCGACCCGCCCCCGTCAGGAGACGGGCCGCGGCATTCTGCACCAGCTGCAACCTCCGGACCAGCTTCTCGGGCAGCCCCACGTAGAGCGCGTTGCAGTAATCCAGCCTCGAGGTGATGAAGGCATGGATGACAGTGGCGAGGTCGGAGTCTGAGAGATTCGGCTGAAGCCACCGGACAAGATGTCACTGCCGAAACGCACTCCCTGCCACGGCCACAACCTGAGATTCCAGGCTGAGCCGCGAATCGAGGAGCACACCCAGACTCTGCATCTGGGAGACCATGGGAGGGCAAACCCCCCCACCCCCAACAAGAGGAGATTCAACCACCCCCAGGTCCCCCAAGCCCTCGCCCACCAACATCACCTCCGGCTTGTCAGGATTCAATTGCAGATGGCTCGACCTCATCCAAGCCCCCACAGCTGACAGGGACTGGGAAAATAAGGAGACTGCATGGCCTGGGTCGATGGAAAAGGAGAGGTAGAGCTGAGTGTCATCAGTATACTGACACTGGACAAGATGTAACTGCCGAAACGCACTCCCCGCCACAGCCACAACCTGAGATTCCGGGCTGAGCCGCAAATCGTGGAATACACCCAGACTCCGCACTTGAGTGCAGCATACTGATGACACTGCATGCCCTGAAACCCCCTCACGATCTCCCCTAATGGCTGCAGATGTTAAACAAGAGGGGGGACAGAATGGCACCCTGCGGGACTCCACATGTGAGGTGAATGTAGCACCCAGAAAGCATAGTGTCTTCTTCCTTCCATGGGCTTTACAAAGGAGAAGGAAGGAGGACAAAGATGAGGTGATCTAGAAATGCCTCAGAATGTGGAACCGAGATGATAAGTTCTCAGTGGGAAGGGTTCTGCCCTTGGACTCTTTCAAATGGACTCTTTGAAATAAATAAAAAAATAAGGAAGAGAGCGGGGAGGAGAGATGAATTGTTCTTGCCTCAAATCCCTGGCGGATGTAGTGGAGCTTGATGAAGCGATCCTCAGCTTGGCTGTGGTCCCACTGCTGGAGACTGAAGGACAGAGGCACAAGGACAGCAAGAGTAATAATGTCTGGCAGAGTATGTGACCCACCCCCTTCACAGCGCTTCCCAGATCCCCTTAACTGCACTCCCACCCTCCAGCCCTGGCCCCCTCTCATCCCCCTAGTTGTGCATCTGAAGGAGTGCACCCTCAGAGCACTCCTTCAGATCCCCTTAGCTGAACTCACACACACCCATCCCCCTCAAAATGCTTCTTCAGACCCTTTAGTTGTGCCTGTGATCTACTCACAGTGCCCGTCATTAGCAGTATCCTTGGGCCCACCCAGCTCCCTCTCAGTGCTCCTTCAGACCCCTTAACTGTGCCACACCCACCCATTCACAGTAGGGTTGTCAGATGGGTGTCCCTTATTTTAAGAGGTGTCCTTTATTTTACAAGACACAACACTGCTCTGCCTCACAAAGATACTCCCCCTCACCCTGTACCCTCTGGCACCACTTCCCACTCAGTTCCATCTCGCTCTGCTGCTCACCCCAACTCTGCTGCCTCACCCTGCAACCCCCTTCTCTCTGCAGCATCCTGCCACTCCCGTCCCAACCCTACAGCACCTGCCACTTCCTTCCACTCATTACCTAAGGGTGAAAACAAATGAGATGATCGTCCATATTAGCTCACACCAGGTGAGTGTCCACCTGCCGATTTATTAGGTGCTTATCCCCACTGGACACACACACAGCCCCCACTCACAGCAGGGTCTTGGGACATACAGAGCCTGTCATGCAGGTGAATCCAGACTAATGTCTGACCACATGGCTGCATCCCATCAGTTAGGTTGCGTACAGCCTCACATACATACAGGTCCACCAGCACCATGGAGTCATGGGTGAAAAGTCTAGAGTGCTTCAAGGAGCGACTGCTTCCTGCTTCTCTCTCTGTTCTCCCTCTTGCTGGCAATGGGGCATCCTAAATAGAGATGAAACTCTGTCCTTGGAAAACTTTGGAATTTACCGGGGAGTCCGGTCGTCAGTTCCAAATTTCCAAAGGCCCAAGTTCCAAGTACCAAGGCCGGTCTCTGGAAAACTTCAGAAAACTTCAAAAGCCTCATTTGAGTGCTGGTGCCATTGAGCACATAGCTGGAGTGATCCAGACGGTTGACTCCCTAGCTTCTCTGAGCTAGGAAACAAAATTAGTGTCATATTTGGTAAGAGGCGGGTATGGGATGGGGCAGTTGAGTGATGGACAAGACAGATGGCAAGTTTTGATTGGCTGGCAGGGGCAAAATAAAAGTGGCTGTACAGCCATTTTCCATTCGCTACTGAATCTGGTGGTGTACGCTACCCTGCTGATCTGTAAGTAATTGGCTTGAGTGGGGAGAAGGGGTGCCTGGTATGGCATAGTCTGTTCATGGGAGCAATGCCGGGTGACGGGGTTACTTGTTTTCACCATGCCATGATTAAAAAAAAATAAAAAATAAGTGGGTGCCACACTGTTGCTGCCTGGCGCCATGGAGGCCAGAGGGATCTCTACCTTGCTCCACTTCGCCTGGCCGGGGCTGTCAAAAGTTACCAGTGCCACACCAATGCCATGCCTTTTAAAAAAATAAACGGGTGCCACTGCTGCCTGTTGCTTGCACTGCTTGACACCATGGTGGCCAGAGGGATCAGCCTAGCTCCACTTCCCCCGCTTGAGCTCCCCATATACTAGAGGTAATGCTGGGGGTTGTCACCAGTGCCAAATATGCTTAAAGTTTGGATGCTGCTGCTTGCACTGCCTGTTGGCAAGTTGACAGCACCTTAGAGGCCAGAGAGGGATCACTTTTGCTGTGGCTTTTGTGGGTACTGTGACTGTACTTTGTCTGTGGGTTCAACTTTGCCAAAATGTGACTGACCACTGGGGCAGGGGCGGCTGGTGGCTTTTTAGTTTGGAGGGGCAGTAAGGCCGGCAAGCCGGTGGGCGGAGCCAGGGCAACGGTGGGCAGAGCCAGGGCAACGGTGGGCGGAGCCAGGGCACAACCCAGCAGCAAGGAGTTCCCAGGGTGAACATCAGAAGATGGAAGAAAACACAGTAGTCTAAAATGCACTTCAAGCTTAAAATGAATAACGTATAAACCCCA
>QEPC01015418.1:157163-200302 GCA_003113815.1 Sphenodon punctatus
AGCATAGAGTGGCTGGGGTAACAGAGTTGGAGGGTGAGATCCAGGTTTCTGTAAGAACAAGGAGTTGAAAGGGGCGAGAGAGGAAGAGATCATGGATGAAGGGGGCTTTAACCACGGCAGAGCGGCAGTTCCAGAGGGAGCAGGAGAATGGTAATTGGTTTCGGGAAAGGCATGGGATGTGGATGAGATTGGGGAATGTGGAGCGACTGGGTTTGCAGGGTTGGGTCTCGCACCGACCTCACATCGGCCACAATGGGCTATGGAAGGTTTGGATGAGGGCAGGTGGGGGTGGGTGTACAGGGAATGGGCAAGGGGGGATGAGGGTGAGGAGGGGGAATGAGCATGGGTGTGAACAAGGGGTAGGTTGGCTGGAGAAAAGCCACTGGAGGAGGGAGAGGGAGAAGGAAGGGGGCCATGAGAAGGGCGAGAAGGAGGGGGGAGATAGAGGGTGAGGAGGTGAGGGAGGTATGGGGAGGCATCCTAGGTGGTAACAGTCAGGGCAGCAGAGGGGGAAACGTGGCCTGCGGGTGTCTCAGGAGCGAGTGCGCGATGTCCGGCGGCGATGGCAGCGATGGTCGGAGGAGGCTGTGTGGCGTGGGTGTCGTCAGGGGGGTGGCTCCTCGCTGTCCTCACAATGGCCACACAACAGCCAGCTGCCCAAGGGCTGCCACCCGCTGGGGTGGGTGGGCAGCTTTCAGGGTCTGTCCCGGGTGGGGGGAGTGGCCTCACGCACCTGTGGGGGGAGGAGCGAGCAGCGTGAGGTCAGCTGCTGTGGGGGGGCAGGGCTGCTTCCAGTCCCAGGGCTGTTCTGAGTGTCCCAGGGGGCGGGCGGGCAGTTTTCAGGGTCTGTCCCGGGGGGGAGTGGCCACACGCACCTGTGGGGGGAGGAGCTACTAGGGATGCTGGTCTGGATGTGTCTGGTTTGTTGGCAATGCAGCCCTGAAACTGGACACATTTTTTAAAAGGTCTGTTTGTTTGGACAGGCATTCGGCTGCTGGGGATATTATATTATTATTATAAACATTTATATAGCGCCAGACGTGTGACCTGGTGCTGTACAAAACATAGAAACAGACGTGGTCCCTGCCTGTGTAGGTACAGTGTATGTACAGTGTAGTTACTCTGTACAGTGTAGGAGGAAGTTGTGAACAGAGGGAAAAGTGGGTAGGCGCACGGCAGAAGAGAAGGTTGCAGACAACAAGGTGACCCCTTTCCCCTGTCCCCCCACTGAACCCATCTCTTCCCCTTCCTCTTCTCGTGCACCAAAACCAAACCCTTTCCCTCCTACTCCTCTGTCCTGTCCTTCTCTTCCCTTTCATTCTCTTTTATTAGACTTGTTGCAGGACAGGGAGCTAACTCAGTCCTCCCAGTTCTCCAAGCCAGAGGGCAGGCTTGTCCCAAAGCCTACACCTTCAGAAGACTACAGGTGGCCAAGGATATCATGAAAATTGAGGATTCAAAGATTCAGGATAAAGGTAGGTGATGGCAACGTGATCTATTTTTTAAACCTACTATGGTTAATTTGGACCCGGTGGGAAAGAGAGAGGAGAGTGGACGGGACCCCAGTAAGAGGGCTCTCTATCCCCTGGTGGCAGTGCTTCACACAGCAACATTCCCAGCGTTAACTAATGTAACGTACATCCAATGTTAACCCTGGGAACTCCTTGCTGCTGGGTTATTCTCTGGCTCCACCTGCCATTGCCTTGGCTCCACCCTTAGGCCCACTGGCTTGCCGGCAGCACCCACCCACTGCCCCACCAGCCTCCAAACCCACTGCATTGAAGTCTGTAGACCACATGACAAATGTTCTGAAATGTTTACACAGCTGGGGGGCTACCTAGCAAGGATTGGTGGCATGCCGCAGATGAGCAAGTACTGGCTCCTATTGGCTATGTGTCATCACTGGACCAGCTATGCTCAATTAAGTGTGCGATTTATTGCACTGAATCAAGTATGCAATTTGCTCAATAAACTCAGCATCCTGTGCATAGCAGAAGGTTACTTCCAGCTGCCAACTGCTGGCAGGTGTAAATCCAGGTATGCGCCTCTGTGGGTAGGTGGGAATAACAGGGACTGGAACGCCTCCCAGAGGGATATCCTGGAAGAAACAAACAGCTGGCGCAGCAACTTCTTCCCATGGTTTGCTGCAGCTGGGAGTCACAACTCACACAAGTCAGAAGGAGGGGGGTTGGTGGATGAAGCATGGTGGGTAGGAATGCCTGCCCAGCTGTTAGTTTTGTCAGGCTAAACCTGCGAGTAGGGGCAACTCACACGCAGAAGAAATACACGCAGGGGCTGTTTCTCTTCGCCTCTACATGCTGAACACGTGAGTGGGGGCTGCATGGACCGAACACAGATTCCAGTGGGCTATGGTCTCATTTGTTTTCACCCTAAGTCCTTAACTTAGCTGGGGGGCTGAGAATGCTGCTGCTGGGAGGGAGATGCATTTCAATTTGCCAGGCAGATAGTAAAATGGCAGCAACCCAACCCAATTCACAATTGGATGAATTCACCACGCTATTGCTGCCATTTTAAACCTATTTCTAGCTACCAAGCTTCTGGATCATTTCAAATGTCAGCAGCTGGAAGTCAACTGGTACTTTCCCTCTCTTGGCAGGTGCAAGCTAGAAAATATGCCAGAAAGGCTAAATGCTTGCGAGTCACAAAGAGTGGCTTATGGGCCAATATTGGGCCAGCTCTAGGCTAAAGGTACCCAGGTTTTTCAGTATGCCTTGTATTCCAAAGATATCTGAATGCTTTAACATCTTTGGTGCTCTCTTCTGGCTTCACTCCAGTTTGCTCATTCTTTTTAACAAACTGGAGTATTAGGTCCCAAACTGGACATAATACTTCAGCTGAGGCCTGACCAGGACTGAGTAGAGCCCAACTGCTTCTCAAAGTGGCATTTTCACAGCATCCCTTTGCTGACTTCTATTCAGTGTAGAGACTGCTACAATCCCCGATGCTACATACCTTACTAGCTCTGAGCTTGCCGGCTCCAGCTCGCCTGGACACACTGATGACTCCTCAGGCATATGCTGAAAAGTCAGGGATGACTTTAACACACTATTTAGCTACAGTACAGACTGGGTCAGTGCATGTAGAGGGGCAATGCATGTGTGTGTGCACGTGCGTGTGTGCATAAGGAAGGGCGGGAATTCTGAATTGCACTCCTGTCCAGGAATACAATTCTAACCAATCAACACCTGGTTCTCTCTAAGAGTTTACTCACCTTTATCCCAGCTTTATATGTATTCTGGCAGGCTTTTAACAAGGGTGTTACTTACTTGCAACGTTTGTCCTTTGAGAAGAAGCCTCTCCACATACACATACACAACACAAGGTAATTGGGTGCCCTCTGGCGCCAAGACTGGACAGATTATCCAAGCAGTTTCTGGATGGGGAGCAGAGAGATGATGTCACTGGAGGCTTCTATAAATACTGCACCACTCTGCCTCTCCAGGCAGAGAATCCCAAGAAGTAAACTCTACCAGTGGGAGGGCAGTGTGTATGTGGAGAGGCTTCTTCTCAAAGAACAAACTTTACAGGTAAGTAACTTACCTGTCTCTTCTCTGAGAGCTTCTGTCTCCACATACACACTGAAGGTAGATCGGCAAAGCAACTGCATGAAGAAGGGTGAAGAGCTAGAATAACAATTGTAGGATGGAGCATCCAAACTGGGCATCAGCCTGTGGAGCCAGATCAATGGCATAAAAGTCTCATGAAAGTCTTAATCCAACTCCACATCGCTGCTTTACAAATCTCTAACAACAGGGTATATCCTATAGCAGCTAGTGATGCTGCTACGCCCCAAACAGACTGGTGATCTAAACCCTTGAAGAGGTGCTTTTTAAGCCAGCTCACATGAAAACTTCACAGACATTATTTTTGCTCAACAAGACGTTTGCATAGAAATACCGCAACTCAGAAATCTAGGGCATGCAGAAACAATGAGAGAGTCAGTTTTTCCAACTGACTTAGTGAGAGCCAGATAAAATAATGTTTCCCTTCGTAGATCTAGAGAGTGGAGGGCAGCAGCATCAGGAGAATCATGGGGTTTTGGAAATTCAGACACCACCTTAGGAAAAGAAAAAAAAAAAGAATGTGGTTGTTGAAGAACCCCTTTATCTTTATGCACCAGCAAATAAAGTGGATTGCAGACCAGAGTGTTTACTTCACTAATCCTTCTAGCCAAAGTAATGGCTGCCAGGAACAAATATTTCATGGTTACCATTTCCAAATTAGCCATAGCCATAGGCTAAAAGGGGGGTGGGTGGGTGGGTGGGTTGTTCATCAGGCATGCAAATGGGCGTGGAAATGGGTTGGGTTATGGGTGCGTTGTTGAGGCCATTAAACTAAGGAGCCTAGAAAAAAAACAATATGGTTGAGAATGGTTAAGCATCAATGTAGCATCAATGAGCTTTCAGAAAACAGCAGCATATAAATATAAACAAACAAACACACACACACAAAGATAGTAGGAATGGGCGAACAGAACGTGGTTCGGATGTTTGGTTCAAAACCTGAGTTCGGGTTCAATGGTTCGATTCAGTCGAGTTCGGTTTGGCCGAACTTGGCAGAACATTCAAAAATACCAAAACGAAATGAAATTGAAACCGAAACCTAATTTTTGGCCCTGGAAAACAGTTTTTCCTGCCCTCGAACTCATCTGAACTCATCCGAACATGGTCGAACTGTTCGGTTATTCGAGAGTTCGGTTCAGACGTTCGGTTCGGACATCCAAACAGACCGAGTTCAGTCCGAACTCTGAACATCCGAACCGCGTTCGCCCATCCCTAAAAGATAGATATTGCATTCCTTACAGCCCACCACGTGCCTTGGAAGGCAAAGGCTTTTGCCTGGTTAGTATCAAGGAGGGCCCCAATCAACTTCAAAGATGTAGAAGGGGAAAGAGAAGGTTTCACTCAATTAACTGCAAGCCCCAATCCCTGAAATATAGAATATGTAGTCTTTGTGGCCTAAGAGGGAGGTCCTGAGACGCTGCTCAGAACAGCCAATCATCTAGGTATGGGTAAACAAATATACTCCTCCTTCTGAAAAATGCTACCACATGTGCTAGACACATTGAAAGGATTCTTGGGGCTGTAGAGAGCCCAGATGGAAGAACCTTGAACTGGAAATGAGAACCTTCAAAGACAAATCTCAGATAACACCTATGGTCTGCTTGAATGGTTATATGGAAGCATGAGTCTTTCATATTGAGAGTGGCCAGGAAATCTCCTTGTTTTAAGGATGAGTTAATCTGAGACAATGTGAGCATCCTGAACTTAAACTTCCTAACACACCTGTTCAGAGCCCTACGGTCTAGAATGAGGTGATACACAGAGAGTTTCTTGGGGACAACAAAACACTTGGAATAAAACCCAGGATCAAGTTTGGGAGTTGTGACATGCTCTATGATCCCTTAAGTTAAAAGTTCCCGAATCTCCTTGAGTAGGAGGTCACACGCCATTGGGTCTGCTAGTGCAGGAATAATGGCCAGCTGAAGGGGAGGCTTCCTAAAGAACTGAATGGAATACCCGACTGCACTACATCAAGAACCCATTGATCTGATCTCTCTCTGTTCAGAGAGACGTGGAGAACGTCTGTGATCCAAAATAATGTCAGGCTGCCGGGGTCAAATGTGTTTCTTTCAGGGAGCAGATCTCTTCTGTTTTTGTCCTCTCTGGCCTTGAAACTACCTTAGTACCAAGTAGTTCTGTGCCTGCCTCAGTGAGGGGTACCGAAAGGTCGGTGCCAATTATGATTACCTCACCAAAGGAGCTGAAGGCTTCCTTTGGAAAAGCTGAAAATTAGTCAATGCCAGGGGATACAGGCACATAGATCTGACCCTCGTGTAGTCTTTCTTAAGCTATTTCAGTTCCTTGTTGGGGAACTCATGAAAAAAATTAATGCTATCTAAGGGAAGGTCCCCAATAACATTCTGGGCTTCCTGTGACAACCCTGAGGAATGTAACCAGGAGTGGGCACCAAATTGAGACTGCAGACACCATAGATCTGCCTGCAGAGCTGGTAATGTTAAAGGAAACCCTCAACTCCTTGTCATCCTCTATAGTAGGCAGAAGATGGGTTCGAGTCTCCTCTGAAAGCTCCTGTACCACATTAAAGACAGTGGCCGCAATCCCAAGCGCGATCCACGTGGGATCCACACAGCTCAATACAATCCCTATGGAAGATGTGTACGCATGCGCATGAGCACGGCACACGCAGAGCATGGGATCAGCCCCAATGTCCCACAAGGTGTAATTGTACTTAGCCATTACGTAGTTACTGGCCCTAATGCCCATAGCTGAAGAAGAGCAGATCCTTCTACACTCATTGTCATTGGGTTGTGATGGAATCTTCCCCGATCAGGACCATTCAGATGCTGCTGATGCTATAAAGGAGTTGGGTTCTGGGTGCCACATGAGAAAATCATGTCCAGAGTTCAGCACTGGGAACATGCAAAGTGATTTCAGTACCACAGAAGGTACCCAAAGCTCCACCAACTTGTGAGAGAGCACTTTGGCCAGTCATATTGCCAGACTCGCTCTTGCTCTATAGAAGAGCTGGTAAGGCTCTTTCCTATCTGTGAGTCTGAGGGACTCTCTGTGTCATAGCCATCTGCACCAGAAGATTTGGGAGTGTCCGGAAGTCATCCAGAGAAGAAAATAGGAAGCGTCCAATATGCTCCTCTACAGGCACCTTGGTGCTGGGTGGGTCCTCAGACTCCTCCGCCTGTAACTGGGGGGTTGGGTGTGTGTGTGCGGAGGGTGACCAGTCTAATCTTGAGACAGGAGGGCTTCAAAGTCCACATCCAGGTGTTCAGGCTCAGGGCAGGTTTCATCCTGCAGCTGTTCCTGGAAGAAAGGTATGGGATATGGTACTGAGTCCAATACCTTTTACTGAGCTGCCATAGCGTAGGGGAAAGGTTTCCTATAGGGGTCAGTGCCAATATAGTAGAGGTGAGATTAAGGCCTGTATTTCTGCGCCCTATCTCGGGGCTGGGAAGGCGGTGCCGACTTAGGAAGCTCTGCTGCCGAAGATTTTGTGGTCTGTACGGAGGAAGCCTATAGATACGTAACCATAGCTGATCTAACCGACTCTTGAATAAAGGGCACCAGAAATGAGAACAGACCCCTATCATCATAGGGCAATATTGGGCCAGCTCTAGGCTAAATACCTGACCAGGACTGAGTAGAGCCCAACTGCTTCTCAAAGTGGCATTGCCCTATGATGATAGGGGTCTGTTCTCTTTAATTAGAGGTGAAGACCCACACACTATCCTGACGGGCATTCTATACATAGGGCGCGTGCCCCCACGCCGGGAACTATACCTTGGTCGCGAGTGTGCTAATGTGAGTGTGACCCAAAACCCCCCTACCCCAGTTACACACATATGCAAGACCCTTCCCCTGAGGAGTTAGAAGTCATCCTTCCACCCCTTCAACAGTTTCTGGTGCCCTTTATTCAAGAGTCGGTTAGATCAGCTATGGTTACGTATCTATAAGCTTCCTCCGTACAGACCACAAAATCTTCGGCAACAGAGCTTCCTATCAAGTCGGCACCGCCTTCCCAGCCCCGAGATAGGGCGCAGAAATACAGGCCTTAATCTCACCTCTACTATATTGGCACTGACTCCTATAGGAAACCTTTCCCCTGCGCTATGGCAGCTCAGTAAAAGGTATTGGACTCAGTACACCCTGTCCTGGTACACCCACTACACTCCAGGTACAAAAGGGGGAGTGAGACAAGGTGAGGGCTTGTGCCAGGGGAATGGGGATAGGGAACCCCCGAGGGGCAGGGAGAAAAGGGGCACTTGCACCGAGGGGGGAGGAAGGGAACCAGGAAAAGGGGGAACACACTCAGGGAAGCCCAGTTACTCACTATCACCGTCTGACACTCTCACAGATATCTGGTAGCCAGGGGAGGAAGGTCCACGCACACAAGTATCACACTCTGAAAGGCACTCGTCAATATCCACACAAGTCAAGCAAGGAGGGGGCCGGTTTCTCAGAAATCACCAGCGCCGCTGTGTCTGCGGCGCTGGCTTATGTGCTGCAAGCCCCGCCCCCTGTGCGCACTCTCAGGCATTCTGAGCGTCTTACCAGTGGCGGGGGCATTCCCTGAACACGTGGTGGCGCTGGGGGCGTGGCTACTGGGCGCTCCCTTGTCTCTGCCACTATCAGCATTCCCGCGGCCTCCTGGACCTGCAGCTCTAGTGGGGCGCCCTGTCTAGGGGCCTGATGTGCTCTTGCCGGGGGGGGGTCTTCCCCGCGAGCGTCCTTCCCGGTGCCCTGCAGCGCGCCGGGCTGCAAGCCTTACAATGTGGTACAGGGGTATTCTGGAAAGGTGGACTTGGTGCCATGGGTAGCTCCGAGTCAAAGGAGACTGGTATCAAAGTTTGGAAGATGGAGTTGCAGGGGGCAATGGGGAATTGTGTAGTCTGTGCAAAGGAGACTGGGTCTGCACTGGAGAAGACAGCAGGGGAGAACAATGCTGCTCCTTCTCCTCAGTAGACTGTGTCTCAGCACTGTAAGCTGTTAGACCTTTTTCTTCTCCAGGTGTGTGTCCTTGGAGAGATGTTTCTCTGGCACTGACACACTGTTTACAGTGCCCTTATGTTGAACCGGTATAGTAGGTGATGCTGACTTCGGGGTGGGGGGGGGGAGGGTCAGCCCATGAATTCCACTTGCAAAGCCTGCTTCACAAGCCTGCTTCTGCTGCGATGGTGGCACTGAAGCACCTTGACTTGGTCCTGATGTTGAGGCACAAAACAAGGGCCCAGCAGGGACGAGGCTGCCTTTATCACCAATTCTGTGAGGTGCTCTGTCAGTCTTTGTGCCCTTTCTTTCCTGGTGCAAGGTTTGAAGGAGTTGCACACAGGGCAGACTGTTGAGTTATGTCTGGGCTCAAGACAGAACAGGCACTTCTTGCGCACGTCAGAATCTGGTAGTTTAGCAAAGCAATCCAGGCACCGCTTGAAACCCTTCTGTGCCATGCACCAAGAAGGGGAGTCAAGGAGAGTGGGGGATTTCCCCACTCCCTACACACCAATGATGATTTTTTTTTTCTGTTTGAAGTCATTCAGGGATAGAGACACGTTTGTAGTCAATGTACAGTCCATTAGTCAGTGTATGCCGTTGAAGTCACTGAATTATCTGAAGAGCTGCTAAGGAGTGAAGAGCTGCTAAGGCGTGTTAGCCGTCCAGTCTCTGCCGCGATGGAGAAAGAACTAGAGAGGTGGGAAGCGGGGTGGTATTTATAGAATCCTCCAGTGACATCATCTGTCCATTCCCCATCTAGAAGCTGCTTGGATAATCTGTCCAGTCTCTGTGCCAGAGGGCGCCAGTTACCTTGTATATGTGGAAACTAAGGCTCACGAAGAAGAATCAATTCTGTCACACTCCAGTGGTTAGATATCATTCCTGTCCTACCCATCTTACCCTGCTAACCGCAGAGGGGAAGAGGCTGGGATTAAGGATGCCAGCACTACAAGCCCCATCCCGGGGGCATAGTTATAATAGGTGCAGCAGATGCAGCCTCATTGCGCCCCCTGTACACATGTAGAATGCATATGTACACTGAAGTAAATTGCTCCAGCAAGGGGCTAGCTAAGCTCCAGACCCATCCCCTGCTTCTTTCAACCTTGTGGCGCGGGGTGGGAGGGGACACACTCATACCCCTTGGGAGGAGAGGGGCTCACAGCTGCCCACACAGCACCCAGAAATCAGAGAAGGTGGCTCTGAAATTCAACTGTGCTGTCTATGTGACTGAATCCAGTTTGTCTCAGTTCTCTAGACAAATACAACCTGCTTGTCCCAGCCAAGACCAGCCAAGACCAATGCACTAGCAGAGGCATTCTCCTCTTGGTCACAGTTCCCCAAGGTGCTATAATTCAGCTGCACTACACCATGGGATTGCTGCAGTCCTCTTTGCAATCGCTATACAGGTATAACTTATTATTATTATTATTATTATTATTGTAAACATTTATATAGCGCCAGTCATGTAATCTGGTGCTGTACAGAACATAGAAATAGATGCGGTCCCTGCCTGTGGCTCACAATCTAAAAGACAAGGAGGGGGAGACAGGGAGAGGGGACAGTGGGAGAGACAGGGGAGAAGACAGACAAACATTCAAGCAGATGCGAAGACTCAGGTGCATGTGCTTTGCTTGGTTACAATCAGGTTAGCTGCAGCAGTCTGCAGAGGAGGGCAGACAGTAGGTATATGGGGAACGACTAGCAGGCATTGGGAAAGGCGGTGAGGAAAAGGTGGGTCTTGAGGAGGGATTTGAAGGAATGGAGGGAGGGGGCAAGGCGGATGTGGGCAGGGAGGGAGTTCCAGGCATGGGGGGCAGCGAGGGAGAAGAGTCGAAGGCGGTTAGGTGAGCAGGAGAAACGAGGGAGAGTGAGGGAGGGGACAGAGGAAGAGCGGAGAGCGCGTGCAGGAGTGCGTAGGGAGATTAGGTCCAAGAGGTAAGGGGGAGCTTGGTTATGGAGCGATTTGAACGTGAAAACCAGGAGTTTAAACAGGATATGTTCAAGAAGGGGGAGTCAGTGAAGAGAGGAGAGGCTGCACATGGTCGAAGTGACGGGCAGAGTGAATGACCTTGGCAGCGGAGTTTTGGATTGCGATAAGGGGGGACAGGTGAGAGCGAGGGAGGCCAGCAAGGAGGAGGTTGCAGTACAGTAATCGAGGCGAGAGATAACCATGGCATGAACAAGGGTTTTGGTCGAGGAGGTAGAGAGAAAGGGGCAGATCCGAGCAATGTGATGGAGAGCGAATTGGCAGGATTTGGCAAGAGAGTCAATGTAAGGTTTAAAAGAGAGGTGTGTGTCAAAGATGTGTGTAAATAGAAAACTGTTCACACTGCCATTCTGGACTAAGGTTTTATGATAGATTAAGCCTGAACCATGCACTTTCAGGTCTCACTAAGGGGAAACTGAGGCTCAAATAGGGTGTGGCGGGGGTTTAGCCTGTTATGGTGGCTGTAAATTTCCTGTGTCAAGTTCCCTGCCTCCTGATAGAAGGGCCTGGACCTCTGTCAGGGGTTAACAGCCCTCACCTCGCACAGACCTGGCTTTAGCTCCTCCACAGCTCTGGCATCAGGGTGAGGATCCCAAGAGGAAAGCAGTCGGGCTCTGGCTGTCGGGAACATCACTTCCCTTGAGCAGCTCCTCAGAGCTGGCTGGAGCGCACTGGATGTGCAGCCTTGCCACTGCGTTCAGAACGCTGTGTGATAATGCAGTGATGTCATAGGATAATGGTTCTTAAACCTTTTCAGTCTGAGCTGCCCTTCTCTTTTGAAGGGCTCCACACCACACCTTCCCCTTGCCAGAGAGAGAGAGATGGAGGGGAGAGAGGGGCATGGATGGGGAGGTCGCAGCCCCTGGCCACAATCAGGGCACATACCCCAGAAACAGCAGCAGAGGCTTTGAGGAAGATGGGGCAGGCAGGTGCCAGTGCATGCACACCTGCCCCGTCCCCAGCGAGCCTGGGGCAATGGGCGAGTGTCACCGGCTTAGAGGCAGGGATCTGGATCTTACCAGGGTGGGACAACTGTGTGTTAGCCCTAGCCGGGTGCCACCTCCTTGCCTCTCAGCACACCCTGTTCCACTTCCTCAGCCACATCCCTACCTCCTTCCTCCAGTGACTGTGCATATCCAAGTGACACCTCCCCATGCCCTTGCAGCTGTGGTCGTGCACTCTCTCCACCCAGCTACACGCCCAGAGCAGAGCCTGGCTTGCTGGATCCCGCTTACTGCCCCACCCCCCAAAGCCTGCCCCACCCATTTTCATCACATGTATCTTTTATTTGAAAGGGGGAAAAAAAACTGGCTCTATAAAAGAGTTCTCTTTCCTATCAGCTTTTTTCTGCCCAGGGAGGAACTGCCAGTGAAGAATTCCACATTTCCCAGGACTGGACTCTGCAAATAAAACAATTTTAGTGCAGAGATGTTTGTGTGGGGTTTTTTTTTTAAATAAAACTTTATTGCTGCAGTCAATAACCCTGTGTATCACAGCACAAGTAACTAAGCACGCAGTTTAAGAAACTAGAGTAACAATAGTTCTGCAAATGGTAATACTGAGAAAAAACAGATGAACATACAGAAAAAGGATACAAAACTATACATTTAAATTACTAGAAATTGGCTAAGTAACTAAAAAAAAAACTCTGCAGAGTTGTGAAGAGTCTTGTAGAAACTATACAACACATGCCAGTGTAAAATCGATTTAACAATGTACAGCTGCTATCTACAAATGTTTTATCTAAGTACAAGATCAGCTGCAATTTGTTTTCCTTAACTGTTCTAGTCAAAGATGAGTGCCTCCTAGTTTTTCAGTACTTCATTGGAATATATGGACGCTGCAATACCTCAGACTAGGAAAGAAAAATAAATAGCAAAAAAGAGGGCTGGTTAAAAGTGCTACTTGCATATCTCGTATTGTATTGTCAGAATGCAGCCTATGGGCTTGCTGCAGGCCTGCCCTGGTGGTGTAGCCCTACATTAGAGAGGGCCCTCTGATAGAGTAGTATTCCAGAGAAAAGGGACAGCTCTGTCTCTGACCTAAAGCTCCACCCTCTCTCTGATATGACCAAAAATGGCAGTGTCTGTGCCCATAAACCCAGCTTCTAGGAATTTAAAATGGCAGCAGAACAGAGTGGAATGGGGGACAATCCCCCCTTTCATTCCCTGTAGCACTAGCCATGCCACTGCCACAGGGCCTGTGGGGGGCTGATATCAAGGAGGGGCCTGTCCCCTGTCCCACAAATTCAGAGGGATACCCCCTCACAGTATTTACATGCATGGAGTCAGTCCGATCTAAATTGAATGGTGGGAGCAGGTGATAGGCTGGCTGTAGTATCTGAGCCCAAACCAAAAATGTGCACCCCAATGTCCCTGGACTTTGGATCCAGACTGCAAGTGCACAGCCCACGTCTAGCTGCAACAGAGCACCCAGTCCCCTGGCTGGAGGCGGGCAGAGCCAAAGGGCAGTTCAGAGGGAGCTCTTTCAGGAAAGCAGCTGAAGTGAGTGACTTTCCCTGGAGCAGAAAGGCAGTCTCACTCTGAACTCTCCTCAGCTCCTTCCCAGAATCCCTTGGGGCAGTGCAGCCATGCTGTCCTTTACACAGGGGCTGAGACAACCAGCCTTAGCAAAAGCTTCCTCTCACTACAAAGTGCTTGAAGCCTAACATCACGATATGCTAGGAAAGCCTGTCCCAGGAGCTGGAAACTCAGCCCCATCTCTAGAGGACACAGGGCAACATTTTAGGGGTGTGGTTTTTTTAATCTCTTTCCCAGAGAGGGCAAATTTAGGGAGTATGTCGAAACTGCAGAGACTACCTTTCTCCTATCAGGCGTCTGCACAGTTCTAACATTGTCTACTTTTGACCCTGCAAACAGTGGCTATGATGCAGCAGAGAGATTGCCTGGGCACTGTCAGAGTCTTCTTGGACGGCACTCTGAAAGCCAGGAAAGACAGGCTGTTTTCTGCTGCAGTATACAGTTAATCATACTCACTATGCAAAGAAAGGGCAAGCACAATGCTGGAACTTTGAGCCAAGCCCTCCCCCCCGGTTTTCCAGGATTCTGCCATGGTGGAGATTACTGTGGTATGTGGCACTGTGTCAAACTCTCATGTAAGCTGTTATTGGGCCAAAGAACAAGAGCTAGGGGAGAATAGGGCCTGGGTGCCCTGGATTGCACTTCCCTCCAGAGCCATGTTGGGGAGAGGGAGCTGCTTCCCTTACCTCAGCTAGCACGAAAAGTGGGGAACAGCAGCCTCCCTTCCCAGCAGCAAGCAGAGGAGGAAGAGCATGTGCTTCTATGCTCTTGCTGGCCAGGCTCTGTGGAAACTTCTGGGAGCCCCTGGCCATGGAATACTGCACCTTGCTGAGCATGAGGACCTCTGGGGGCCCACCACTGCTGAGGGGCAACACCCCTGAGCAGAGCAGCCCACTAAGGCTCTCAGAGACCAGCAGGCATAGTCAGAAGCATGGAGACAAGGCTGGGTAGGGCTCACCCTCGATGTGTAGAAAGGAGTAGAGAGTACAGAATTTGGGTTTCTTCGGGGGTCAGTGTGCATACACATGTGCACAGAATATACGGGGCCTGTTCCCAGTCTGGATCATGGTGGAGTAATTGCATTAACCATGTGTTCTCATAGCCAAAATCTGTCCCCTTTTACACCCTTGCAGCCCCATTGACTTCAGTGGATGTAACAGTGCAGAGTCCAGCCCTTCTGCTCAGCTGGAGATCTGTCCAGTAAGATGAACTAGAATGGTTGTTTTGATGGGAGATGGGTTATCACAGTCAAAGTTCAGGGAGAATGGAAAGGAACAGATTAAACAGGTCAGCGGCCCCCCCCTTAAAAAGAGTGAGAAAGCAACACCATAGCACCGGTTCATCTTGTTTACGCCACTAGATAGCACTGTGGTTAGGAAGCAAAGGGCAGCTTGGGAGGAAGCCTGCCTGATGGTGGCATCACTGGGCAGGGAGCAGCTTGAGAAACAGAAGCAAGAAGGGAGGCAAAACAAAAACGCAGACTAGAAGCCCAGTTCTGAAGTCCTGGGACTACAGCTGTTCACACTGATACAGAGCTCCTAATTCCTCTCACAGGAGAGGAGCTTAGGAAAGAGCAGAGACTTCAGTTTGAGTGGTAGAAAGGGTGTTTAATGCAATTCTTTTCCTTACAGGGAATTTCTTCTATGAACAACTAATAACCTAGAGGCTGCAGCATCCTCAGCGATGTGCTTCACTCACAGCATCCAGCATATGTTTCCAGAATGCCAAACCAATTGGAGTGATTGCATTGCTTCTCCAGAGGATGACAGGTCATGCACAGGACAACGCTGCTGATTAGCTTTCAGTCCTTGCAGCCTTGCATTCATGGACATGTAAGAGTACAACAAAGGCAAGGAGGATCTGGTATTTAACCCACCTGAGAATATTTGCTTTGTCTTATCAGAATCATATAAAAACCTGTATTATGGGAGCTCTTAAAATATACAAAGCATGGTGATTAACAGCCCATTGGGAGTCAGCGGGTTCATAAAGAGGTCTAAGTAATTGCACTTTAGAACGTGCCAGACACAGGCAATAGACTCTGCATGGACAAACACAATGCGGGGAGGGAGAAGAGGGGGTGAGCTGCCTGTACTGAGATGCCATGGCACCCACCAAACCAAAGAGAAGTCTTAATGTCCGCGCAGCACAAGAGATTGTCACATTTTAAAGCATCCCAAGAAGGTACCATGTTATTAATGAATACCAAAGTAGGCTTGTGGTTCATGTGCACACGCGTACACGTGAGCGCACATGTGCGTGCGCGCAAACACACACACAGCATCAGCACCCTTCTTCCTCTGCCTCTGAATTAATCCACCAATTACTTTTAAATTTAAAAAAAGGTTAAAATAGAAACAATCTGACCCTCTGAAATAATTCTCACTGCACTTCTGATGACCTTGCCACAACTCTTGCAGCTCCACACCCTGCTCAATGGGACCTTGGCCTGAGAAAGGACCTTGGGAAACCTGAATAAGGACCTTGGGATTGGGCCCCATAGTTGAGCAGGAAAAAGATTTGATGGTGTTCTGAGTGACCAGGGCAACTCCCACAACTGTTGATGGTCTTCACTGGAATTTGGATTGGGCCCAAGAGGACCGTGGCAGTTTTTAGAAGCAGACCAGAAGATTACAGAGACCTTGAGTGATGATTTTTAATGACAACATTTGTTTATTTCAACTGTGCTGGAATTAGGGTCTGGTCACATTAGTGCTTGGTCCTGGGCTACCTCCAGCCTACACAGACTACATTAGAGGGAATTACTGCATAAGGGAATTCAGTAGGTGATCTCCTGAGTCCACTGCAGTCAAGGACAAAATTCCCATGAGTTCACTGGAGCCAGGATTTCATCCTACATACAACAATTCTGTACAGTGTTACAGAACCAAACTCTACATTTCCCTTTTCCTATCAAGCAGTTAGTTGTTCCATGAGCCTTTCACAAAGTTAAAATCAATTGCAATCTGACCAAGGAACATATCAACATGTGGGCTGAGAACAGGAAGCAGGCTTCCATGTCCGGTATGAAGAGACTCAAAACCCTATGCAGTGTGCACCCAGATGGATATAAACACCTCTCTCCACACTGCCAAGTTCTCAAGCGATTCAGACACAAAGTGGCTTTAAAGAAGATGAACCAATTTCCGCTGTAGCACCACTGTTTTTCTGAAGAGTTCACATTTTATCAATCCAGCCTCATAATCCCCGTAGCCCCTGCTCGGAAGGAAAACAAACAACATCCAGGATGCATGCAGGCCTGTCAGCTGGATTCAGAAAGGAAAAAAAGAACACTGAAACCATGATATGTTAATACAAACATTTTACGTCTGCTACACTCTGTATACAAATCACAAGTGCAATATTCTCTGAAAAACTGGCTTCTGAAAAAAAGCCAGGAGGAAGAGTTTTTAGTGTTCTGCTTAGTAAGATTCTGTGGGCATGTGCTGGGAACCACATGTTGGATTTGTTTTGTAAGGCAAGAGGTTAAGGAGCTAATATGATAGAGGTGGGTCTAGAGTGAATATTAAAGGGACAGTTTGAGATGACATATCCTTTCAAGTTTCATTCCCAAAGGACACGCACATTGTAAAGTAAAGATTGGGGAAAAGTGCTCTATGCTTTGCGAGTCCTTTCCCACCATACGTAAAGCATCACTCTCATACCAGCTGCTAAAGAAGGATGTTAGTGGCAGCGCCAGCAGTAAATTAGGTTTTAGATTCGGAGTCTGTGAATGCCTCTCTCTCAGGTGTTCCACAGCCACCAAAACAATGTGCCCCTCAACATGTAATTTACCGCAAAGGAATTCTAGGTAACTTCAGAGGTGTTATTTTAAAGAAACAGACTCCATAAACCAATGATGGCTTAACAAAGAGCTTGCGCTCACTTCTTTCAGTGAAGTCTCCTCTTTGTGCAGGCTCGTCTGAGAGATGAAAAGTTAGAGATATGCAACCATGATCCCATATTGACAGATATGTTAAGGGAGATTATTTTTTTTAAAAACCCACAAATGTAAAAAAAAGCCATTTGCTAGATTTAGGCTGTTAGCTGATTCTGAAAGGTAGAGCAGTTTGTAGTAAACAGTGATGGTTTTGATCCTCAGGGATGAGAAACAATCAGACATGAAGAATATCCGCCCCGCAGTCTTCAGGCTCTGTGTAGCGTGAAGAGTTTGTATCTGAATGATGGACCCCAAGCACTTCTTTAGTTTCCAAGTTTGGTTCTATTAGTGCAGGCTTTTCAAAAAGATTTTTTTTGCTAGTTTCTGGACAGTTCTGTACATAGATGACTCTGTTGTAAGCTTTAAGTCTTTTCCACAGCTGGATATACACCTTGCACTGGACGTACATGAACAGAAGTCCTCCCGTGAATCCAATGGCCACAACCACCAGTTTAGTCCAAAATGGCCACTCTAGAATACCTGAATGAAAGGAGAGAGAAGAACTAGGTTAGTACTGGTCACATTAAACTGCATCCACTAAATAAAACCTTCCAGTGGGGGAGAAAGAGGTGGCCAAATCCAGAATGTACATCTAAACACCTCCGCATTTTGAAAGGGATTTGGATTAAATCTCTGGGGAAGGAGACAGGCCAGAGTTCACTTGAATAAATGGTTTGAGCATCACAGCCTAAGAGCATAAATTGACATGATTAGTCACAAGATCCCATGGTTAAACTTCGTATAACCAGATCCCTCTTTATTTTGGACATGCTTTAGGTCCTCCAGTACTCTGCAGAGGACCTAAAGCACGTCTGTGCAGTGCTGAGCCCTCTCATGCCCAGACACTTATCTAATGCAAACTAAAAGCATGTCCCCTGAGATGTCCTGGTGCGGAAGGCTATACTGCAACACCAGAATTATGACACGGTATGCTGCAGACCAAGACAGGTCCCTTAGCTGAGGAGAAATATAGCAATTTCAGTAAGCAAGTCTGTCCTCATTTGGAGTGGAACAGAGGGGAAAAAACAAGACTCTAAGGGATCCTACAAGTCCTCTTATCTGAAAATGAGGAGAAGCTCATTTTCTGAGGGGGTTCTTTCTGGCCCCAGCTGCACAAGCATCTGGTCCATGATGCTGTAAAAGCCAGGACTTAATTTGTTGGGTGGGAGGGGCTCACAAGGGCTTAGCCCCAGCAATAAAGTTCAAGGGGGGTGGGAGCTGAGCCCCAGGAAATATTCCCAGTAGGAGTTTGCACTCCAATTGGAAAAATCAGGAAGAGGCCAATAGTGGCCATTTTGGGGTTGGAAACAAAAGCCAGAAAAAAAACTGGGGCTTCTGAGGCAGAGTAAGCCCCTGGCAATCCATTTTATATAGCTATAAAATAGTAATTTTATATAGCTGTAAAACAGATATAAAAATAAAAAATTATATAAACTAGACCTTCCTGATCTTTCAAAGTGAAGTTCACACTCCTACTTGAGAATGTTTCCTGGAGCTCAGCCCCACCTTGAACATTTATTACCTACAGATAATATATATTTACTAATGAAGCACTGCTGTAAGCAGAAGATACCCTACCTTGAGAAGGGGGTTGGACAAGAAGATCCTTGAGATCCTGTCCAACTCCACAATTCTAGGAGTCTAGAACTCTTTCTACCCTGGGGCTAGGAGGGAATAGCAAGCGGACAGAGCTGGCATCACATGACAGGCTACCTGCCACAGATCAGAAACAACCAACGGTGAGCCCATGAACAAAAAGATATTTGGGTCAATTAGGAGACCAGACTCCTCCTGGGTGGGCGATGGCTACCCACCACCTCTCTTCATGAGACTCCCGAGGGATCTGACCTTCCCCTGTACTCTAGTAACAGCTGTATTTCCTGTCATGCAAATGCAGTATCATCAAACTGAATCATATGCTGCTTCAGCCCAACCGAGAGATTCATTTCCTTCCCAGGATAATAGAAGCAATTGGCAATAAATTCATACCCTGATCTCACACCTCACCGTGTTTGTACCACATATCGGGGGGCCATTACCATCAGCTCTATGACATCGTGCATAATCTGGGTCATAAAATTTCACCTAGAATTTCCAGCATCAATGCCAGTTAGTAGTGGGTGATGTGAAGCACCTCTTTTAGAAAGACATTCCTAGACAAATTATTTCAATGGTTAACTCTCATACTCTTGAAAATGGACCCTTTATTTCCAACTCGAGTCTGCCTAGCTTTGGCTTCCAGTCATAGGATCTTGTTACACCACCATCTACGCAACAGAAGAACCTTTTGTTATCTTTCTCCTTCCACAGGTATTAACACAGCAACCCTTTCCATTACTTTCTAGCAAGGGACACTGCAGGAAGGATCAAGATAATCCATCTGTGCTTAAGTTCTGAAAACATATTCATGGCCTATTACAAATTCAGAGTTACCAGTACATGTCACACACGACTACTTGACACATCATGGCTTTGACAGAACTCAACTCCTCTTGCTCCACCGGCCCCTTAAGTACTGGCGAGTCTCCATAAGTGATCAGCAGTATGGGACCTGTGACACAGTTGAGCAGTTCCAATTCAAACCAAATGCACACTTACACAACTGGATAGCTGTATTACTCAGAACGCTTACTTCTTGTTGGAGCTGAGGCACAGTGTTATGCCAACCACTAAATATTCATGCTCTTCCTATTTATGCTCAACTAAAATATTTATTGCCTAAAATAACCTGAAGGCTATAAATGCTTGAAAGTGTATGCTTTTCATAATCACATTGATTCCCCTACATTAAAAGGCCAACCATTTTCACTACACCAGTACAGGATGTTGCTGCCAGATGGGAGACTAAAGTAGCAGCTTTCAATCAATGCAGCATCTTAGCCAAAGAAAAATCAAGTGCAATCCAACATGAAGTAAAAATGGAAGGCAGCACTCCATCCTCTAAGATTTGCGTTTGTGAAGTGTGGCTTTTTTCTGAGGAAGGAATGACTGATGAGGGGCTGCAGGGCGTGGGGCCGCTCAATTCCTGCCACAGAAAGGGTGATCTGTTTAGAAGTAAAAACACACGTTTTCCTTACTGTAAGCCCTGCCAATTCAAGCTGGGATCTATGGGCTTAAGAGGGATCAATGAAAGTCCTGTTGACCAAATTGTGCCATGACACTCATGGCAATAAGCTTCTGTACAACAGCTGGACTAACCATATTCTCTTGCTGATGCACAAGCAAGAGTAGACTCTAACTGCCCCCTCTTAAATACTCTTGCTCTGCAGGGCTATTCAGAATAAAAAGCAGTCAACACACATATTAACTGCTAAGTCCAGAAGATCAGAATAAACTGATATTGTACTCAACAGACATGCACCCTCGTGTGTACGCTGAGTCATTCTGCAGGATAGAAACGCACAATAAACTACTGAGCAGAAGTAAAAGGCAGCAACATACCTGTAGTCTGTCCCTGTTTAATCTCTTCGGCAGTCCGGTCTATAAGGACATAGAGAGACCACACCACACAAGTGATAGCAATGATATGGAATGTTACAGAGCACATGATCTTCCTCCGCTCACTGGCTGTCATCTGCAATTTCTCCCACTGGCAAGGAATCCAGAAAGCAGAACAAGAGGTTAGGGGTTTATTCTAAGCATCACAGGGGGCATGACAGGAACTTTGGCAGCAAGCCACAGAAATGCTAGGGCACAGGTGTTCCCAAGGGTGTTCCTGAGCACTCATGACTGTTAAATTAGGCCCCCTGCCCTACCTCTTGGTTCCATAACCTTAATGTGACCAGGAGTAGGACAATGCTGCTCATTGCTAGAACACTCTTCACTTGTGCAGCAGAGCCTGGGCTGACCCCATTATCAATCATCTGCAGCCAAAGCAGTGTTGCCAGTACGAGTGCCCCCACCTGAGTGAGAAGGAATGGGCAGCAGTAGAATAAACCCTGTTCCCAAAAGGAGAGCAGAGGCATGCTGCTCTCACTGATTAAACAAATGTGCAATCTATGTTCTACATTCAGTGTCCAAGAGCATTAATGCTGATCCACATTTAACCCCAAAGGATAGTCAGTGGATACAATTTAATTGTGTTTACAAGGGATAGGAAGTAGTGTCTACTATGTCTCTGCCAGCAATTCTGTTCCATTTCCATTAGAAACCACAAAGAGTTGGGGTCACTGCTAAGGAGGAAGGAGGTACAAAAACCAGACAGTTCTTAGACATCCTTGACCTGCCAGTAATTACTTAAAAATAGCTTTTACAATTGTGTAGAGATTCTCCACTGTAGTCTAGAGAGAGTGCGCTTCCCAAATGTAATGAGATGGAGACAAAGATTTTTTCTGAACAACTTTGTCTCCATCTCCAAAGATCCTCAACCTCCTTTGCAGGTTCTCGCTTATGTATCAGGAATAACTGCTCTGCAGTGCCGGTGGCTGCCTTTGAGGATGGGTCATGCTTTGCCATCTCATCCCTGCACAATCTGGACACACACTCTTTGCCCAAACCACTGTGCCAGCCCATTGGGTTGCATTTAATACTGCCTGAATAAATTTGGCCTAGAGAGTGCTTTATGAATGGAAAGCAACACAGTATGACCTGAATGAGAAAACCACATGCCTGAGGAAGCTAAAGCTGCATTTAGACATCTCTGTAAGTATTTGTGGACGCCTGCGGCAGCAGAACAATTTTGCCTTAGATTTACAGTGTGGGGGATCTGAGCAGGTGTACTGCATGGTGATGCTGAGCCAGGCCCTAAATGAATTGCAATGACAGTTCTTTGCATTCTGGCTTCTGGCATGGTGCTAATCTGATTGGTAACCTCTTGAATCAAGAGGAAGTACTACGTTCTGAGACCTGTAGTTCCTACCACTGCACCCCCTTATTAAAGTGTTGTAGAGCTTCTTGGACCTCCATTGCTGTGACAGTTCCTATAAATCTCAAACTCTCACCTTCTGAGTTCAATTGCTTCTAAAACCCAACACTTTCCAGCAGTAAATCCTTCCTGCTGTAACTCAATCGAGTGACTTAGTGGAGTTATACTAGGGACAGTCAGAAATCAGGGACATTACTTGGCCCATTGCGACTATACCCTTCATCTACCAATGATCTTCCCCTGACTGAAGGGACACCATGGGGGTGGGTTTGAAGATCTGGTGCAGGCTTGTCCTCTTGCCTGTATTTTGAGGGGTGATTTTTGAGGGTTCTGTACCTGGTTTTTTTGCATCTGTTTCTTTACAATGTGCTACATTTTCAAAGTAAAAAGCGATATCTGATTTTCAGAGCTTAGGTGTCCAATGTGTTCTATCTTAAGGGGAACCGATTCCCAGATAATGTTGAGGGCCAAATTCAAATTGCTCCAAGACAGGCACCCAAAACTGAGGTAGCCCAATTCACTGGTCACGTGTATAAACTGGGCCTAATGTGTCTTTTTTATCCTCACTTTGATGACTCTAGGTAGGAACTGTCACAGCAATGGAGGTCCAAGAAGCTCTACAACACTTTAATAAGGGGGTGCAGTGGTAGGAACTACAGGTCTCAGAACGTAGTACTTCATCTTGATTCAAGAGGTTACCAATCAGATTAGCACCATGCATTGGGCTGTGATTTTTTTTCTTCAGATAACACATCTGTAGCTGATAGGGGCTGAAATCTTCTTCATGTTCTGCAGAACAGGCACATACTGAGCAATCCTAGAAAACTACTACAGCAACTTCTAGGTGGTTTGGAGTCAACACTGGAGTCAACATCCTGCATGTTATTTGGGACCATCTTGATAGAATTGACTCTCTCTTGTTACTCTAGTCCCAGACTGAGGCTACTTGAATTGCCCTCTTTAAGAGTGGGTAGGCCGCAAATCAGCTTCTTATAAGGAAATGGGTGGTAGGCATAGTGCTTTTGAAAGGCAGGAATATTTGAGATAAGAATGGCTAGACACAATACTTAACATACAAATGACATTATTCAGGATGAGGCTGCTGACCTCATATGCATTACAGAGACCTGGTTGGATGAGGCATCTGGACCTATATTGTCTCATATGGTGCCAGCCGGGTACTTCGTGCACCATCAGCCTAGGATTGGCAGCTGGGGGGCAGAGTGGCAGTGATCTGTAAAGATACCATTGCCTTTTGAAGTTATCTGGTGCCTGACTCATCCAATATAGAGCGTGTCCACCTTGTGTTGGATTTGGCTGCGGGTAGTTTGGGGATTCTTTTGGTGTACTGACCACCATGCTGCACAGCTGATTGCCTGACTGCTCTAGCTGAGCTGGTCTCAGAGGTGGTGTTGAGGTCACCCAAACTTATTGTTTTGGGCGATTTCAACATATATGCTGAGGCTGGCCTTTTAGGGGCAGACCAGGAGTTCATGGCCACCATGAAAACCATGGACCTATCCCAAATAATATCTAGCAACACACATGAGAGGACATATGTTGGATTTGATGTTTTGCACCAGCCTGGAGTCAGGGGGTACTATTCTTGGGAGGGTTGTTACAACACCATAGTTGTGGTCTGACCATTACCTACTGAAAGCCCTCGTTGGAGTTGTGGACTGGTTAGGTTGGTCCGCCTCCGGAGATTAATGGCTCTGATTGGATCTATTAGCCAGTGTGGTGTAGTGGCTGCGTAGTTCTGGGAGGTAGGGGGAAGCCCTGGTTCAAGTCTTGCCTTAGCCAGAAACTCACTGGGTGACCTTGGGCCAGTCACAATATTATCTCAGCCTAATCTACCTTACAGGGTTGTTGTGAAGATTAAGAAGTTGTGTTAAATTGTTCTTTGTGAAGCTCTCTGAGTGCCATGGCAGGGGGATGCTTTATAAAAATAAAAATTATTATTATGTTCAGAACTCTCTGGGGGAATATACCCATTGACCTTGCCAGCTACTCTGTCAATGAGCTAATTCATCTTATTTTGATCATGGGCATCAACATGGTTGCACCCAGGTGCCCGTTCCCACCACTGCGACAGCACAGGTCCCTGTGGTATACAGAGGACCTGAGACAGCTGAAGTGGGAAGGTAGGCGGTTAGAGCGTGGGTGGCGTTCAACTTGTGCTGAAACCAACCAGATGCGGCATAGATCATTTTCGAAAGACTATGCTGTGGCTGTGATGGTGGCAAAGGCAACTTTTTTCTCCACTATCATAGCATCTGCAAAGTCTCATCCAGTGAAGCTGTTCCGGGTGGTGAGAGGTCTGATGAATCTGGTCTGTCTCCACCAGGAATGAGAATCATCTACTGCCTGCTGTGATATTTTTATTAATTACTTTGCAGACAAAGTAATTAATAAATTGGTGGAAATTGCTCATATTCACCACGACAGGCTGATATTTTAACTACCGAGTCAGAGTTTGAGGTTATGAAAGCTCAACCTTGTCCTGTTTGTTTGGATCAGTTGAAGAAGTGCCATACTGGGTCAGACCAATGGTCCATCTAGCCCAGCATCCTGTCTCCGACAGTGGCCAATCACTGTGGCTTGGGAGAAGCACCCAACAGGTCACAATGGGGGATCCATTCCCTGTTGTTTTCCCCCAGCTCCCATCATGTTCCCTGATCCTGTCTGGCTCCTATCTGCTAATGGACCTATCTTCCAGAAACTTGTCCAAACCTCTTTTAAACGCAGCTATGGTACTGGCCCTTACCACAGCCTCTGGCAGTAGATTCCACAACCCAATTATACGCTGAGTGAAACAATATTTTCTTTTATTTGTTTTAAACTTGCCACCCATGAGTTTCATGGAATGTCCCCTAGTTCTAGTACTAGCTGAGAGGGTAAATAACTGCTCCTTGTTTATTGGTTCCACACCACTCATGATTTTAGAGACCTCTATCATATCTCCTCTCAGTCGTCTCAATCAGTATCTTCCACTGATGCGGAGGACTTGCTTGGAGAGTGATGTTGGGCAACCAGTTCTGAACCAGATCCTCACCCGTCCTGGCTGGTGAAAGCCAGCTGGGAGACGTTGGGGCTGTTGCTGGCTGAGGTAGCCAGTGCCTCTCTACAGGGGTGGGGGTAGGTTGCTGGACACACTTCAAAATGCAGTTGTCCATCCTTTGCTTAACAAACCATCTCCTGGTCAGCTATCGCCCTGTCTCTAACCTTCCCTTTTTAGGGAAAGTTACTGAACTGATGCTTTCCCGACAGCTCCAGGCTCACCTTGATGCTATCAGATTCCTGGACCCATTTCAGTCAGGCTTTCATCCTGGGTTTGACACAGAGACTGCACTTGTGGTATTGGTCGATGATCTGCGCCTGGAGATTGACATGGGGAATTGTACTCTGTTGATCTTGTTAGATATTTCAGCAGCCTTTGACATGAGGTGTTTTTGACACATCTGTGGGATATGGCAGGGGTGCGCAGGACTGCTTGAGTGGTTCTGTTCATTTCTGTCACGGAGGTCTCAGCATGTAGTGATGAGCGATAGCTTGTTGTCCCCTCGTGACCTCCACTGTGGGGCAGGGTTCCATCTTGTCTCCCCTCCTGTTCAACGTGTATGGGTGTCTTTAGACATAATGCTGTTCAGTGTTCTGTAACACAGTGTCCTACCGTTACAGTGTTTAGACAGACCGTCAACACAGTGTTCACCCCAAACACTGATTAAACTGTCAAGATCTGGCAGTTGTTCACTTCCAGTGTTTGGGGTGAACACTGTGTTGACCGTATGTCTAAACACTGTAACAGCAGGACACTGTGTTACAGAACACTGAACAGCATTATGTGTAAAGACACCCTATATGAGGCCGCTGGGCGAGATCATTCGGAGGTTGGAGTGAAGTGTCATCAGCATGTTGATGACACCCCTCTCTACCTCTTTTTCATCTGACCCAGGTCCTGCATTTTCGGCGCTTACCCAATGCCTGGCTGAGGCTGGGGACTGGATGAGGATGAGACAACTGAAGTTGAATCCTGACAAGACTGAAGTGATGATGGTTGGCCAGCCCTGTGACTTGGGAGAAATTGGGACTCCTGTTATTGATGGTGGCTGGCCCCCTTTGGTTACTCAGGTTTGTGGTCTTGGAGTGCTTCCGGATCTCTTGCTGCGCCTAGATAATCAGGTTGCAGAGGTGGCCAGGAGCGTCTTTTAACAACTTCATCAGGTAGGTGGCTGTGGCCCTTTCTTTCCGATTTGGATCTGGCTATTATCATCCATGTTTTCAGCACCTCGAGACTAGCTCTACATGGGGCTGCCCTTGATGACTGTTTGGAAGCTGTAGCTGGTGCAGAATGTGGCGGCCTGGCTGCTTTTGGTGATGGGTCGCTGGGAGCACATTACGCTAGTGCTCCAGTCTCTCCAACTCAGAAGCAACGTATAGCTTTCTGGGCACAATTCAAGGTGCTTGTTTTGATCTTTAAAGCCCTAAATGGCCTGGACCTCATATATCTAAAAGACCACCTTTCCTACCATGCCCCATTGTGGCCCCTGTGGTCAGTCAGGAGTGCCCTCCTGTGGGTTCCTTCTGTTACTCTTGTCCGTATGATGGGGGCATGCAGGGGGGTGCTCTTAGCTGCTGCCCCTATGTTGTGGAATTCCTTCCTCCTAGAGGTTTGTCTTGAGTCCAAGCCTGAGCATCTTCTGGAGGCGGTGTAAGACCTTTCTTTTTAGTAAAGCATTTGGCAGGAGGGGATAGGGATTAGGTGGAAAGTTGTTGGGTGGTTGGGGTTGGAGTGGGTACAGGTTTTTGTTGAATTGTATTTTAAGGTCTTTTAATTGTATTTTATGTTTTTGTGAGCCACCCTAAACCTTTGGGTTAGAAAATAAAAAAATTAATAAATAAAAAATAAATTAAATGTTGAAATAGTTCTAAACGTAAAAATCACTAGATGAATGTGAGGTAAAGTCTGTTAACAATCTGTTGTTAGTTCCAGCAATCTGAAGTACTAAAATATGACAAAAAATGATGGGGGCACTTGACAGAAACAAAACTTGGTCTTATCAGCTGAGGTTTATGACACTGCAAATCAGATTTTAACCTAAGAAGTAATTTGGCCCAGGACTCGGACCTCTCTTCCTTTCAACGACAATGCAAGACCTCGCTGTTCTGCCAGGCATTTGGTGAGGGAGATGGGTGGGGGGACTGGGTTATGGTGGTTTGGGGGTTTGTTGTTTTTTGGTATTTTTTTACAGCCTCCAATTGTTTTATGATATATTTACATTTTATTGTTATTTTTATTATATTTTATGAATTATTAGTTGCCCTGAGCTGTTTTAGCAGGAGGGGCGGAGTATAAATTTATTTAAATAAATAAATAAATAGATTACATTCTACTTTATTTCTTATGTAATGACAAGGCTTTGGTAATGGTAACATTTTATAAAAGAGAAAAGATGAGTAAGGCATTTAATTCACCCTTCCTCCCCATATAATTCCCCATGCTAATTCCCACACTGAAGAGAGCAGGGAGGGATGCCCTTGTAATATCCCTCCATGTAATGTTTTGGAAACAACATGGAGTGGAGAAGGAAATTCACTCCACTCCGCTTCAGGAATTTCTGGCCAGACCTCTATGGTCACTTGGAGGTAGGAATTTGCAAGTAGGAAATTATGTATTTGGGACTGAAGCTTGCTCTGGAGTAATCAAATCACACAACATAATTGCTACTTGGTGGAGTCAGATCTTTGCAAACAACTCCTTTGCATTGGGTGGCAGAGAACAAAGGCTCAAAGAGCACAGGAAGTGGTAAGGAATGTTGCTTGAGACATTACCTACCCTAAAACAGTGTTGTGTGAATGAGCCTTAAATGTGTGCAAGTGCCCATAGCTACTTACTGACTACCACAAACGGTAAGTTTAGCCTCCTGCAGAGCCAGCTCAGCTATAAGAGGGAGAGTTGGGCTCTTTTCAGGCTCACGCATCATCAACGGAATATCTGACTAAGTTCCGGAGGCAGATTCATTGCTAGTGGTGAGGAAAGACCCCAGCTTAACTCCCAGATTCCTGGCTGAGCTCCAGAGCTGGGGCAACACAGCGTTATTTGTAAATTGAGCAGGCCGGGTGTGAAACAATGCCCCCAACCCACCCCCCTGCCCACCATTTTTATAAAGTCTTTTTAAGAGACAGCAAGACAGACAATTTCTATGGAAACCATTCATTCACCTACTTTTCTTAAAGGCTTTAATTTGGTCTCCATGATGAACTCATACTTGCAGAGTTCACAGCATCGAGTGTCTGAGCTCTTGATCCACTGCTGCAGGCAAGCCTGGTGCACAAAGTGAAGACTTCCTGTGCAGTGACAGGGAGTGATCAGGGGGCTCTCATCATCTCCTTCACAGTGGCATATCCTGGATCAAAAGCAAAGCAGCTCATTAGGATGAGACCAAGGAAGACAGGAAATGTAAAACTGAACATGGAACTACGTAGAGGCGGCATGTAACATTTGTGATCACACATGGTCAGCCAATGTGGATCTCAAAAGACTTGCATCTTGTAAAAAGGAACGTATCCATAAGCTAAAACGCAAAATAAAAATAAATGCTACACACAATAAATAAGCACAAACACGGACAACTATATGACTTCTCTAAAGCCATTGGTCAGACACAGAAGGTCTGAAAGAGAACTGGTAACCAAAAGAGAAAGAACAGGGTAAGAAATTACAAACACATCATCTTGTCTACAAGATCAATGATACTTTACTGAGATTGGCATTTAAGTGGGAAGGACAACACTGCCCAATAACATGACATGTCTAAAGAGACAATGCCAGTTGTGTTTTACAATGGAGTTTAAAAAAAATAAAAATAGAACCACCACTGTCCACACAAACCTTACAACATGGGGAGTTAGTCTGGGAAGCTTAGCTTTTTCTTTGTGGCAAAATATATATTTTGAAAGCATTGCTACAAAACTTGGATCTCAAATGTCTGAATCCTGGTTTTGACCCACTCAGTCTCTAGTTTCTCAGCGTGCAACGGCTATTATATACATTATTCCCTACTTCTGATTAACCAGACACCAAGCAGTGTCCACTTCAATAGCCTGCCACTAGAGGGTGCTGCAGTTTGATTCAATTTGTTACACCTCATCACAGACACATTAATTTGGGTCTGGGCAGTACTTCCTGCTCAATTCAATTGAGCCCTCAGGAAATTGGTTGCTTTAACATTTGTGAAGGAACTGTTAAGATCACTAGTGTGGGAAACCAGGGAGGATGGGCCAAGAGCTGGAGTGGGACAGAGGCACAGACCCAGCTACACCCTAGGTGGGGGTGGGGGCAATTAAACTTTGGATTCTGCACAACATCTACGAAGGCCCCTCTTCCACGATGGACAAAGGCCATGGTTTGGCTCATTGCTAAACACAAGCTCCTACAATACACCTGTCACCAAACCCTGAACAAATAAATACATGAAAAAAGGAAACAAAAACAAAAAATACTTTAAAAAAATTATTATCCTGATCTAGCTCAAATCTGGAAAGCAATGTTTAAATTGCCCTTTTCCCAATCCCTGTCAGCAAAGCACATTGCTCTTTGAGCTAAAAAAGTTCGACTTGGGCTTTAATATGTGTAGCTGATTCTGTCTGATACTCCTGGCACCTCGGCTCATGGAGCTTGGGAACAAATTGTCTTGGGTTTCAAGGATTTTACTGACTCGCAGAGAACCCTCCACATATGGCAGATGCGTCACATGCCCGCTAGAAAAGCTGCACATATTAAAGCAAGCGAAAGTGGAAAGGCACAGAAAGCAGAGTGAGTCACCACCGAGGTCGGGAGGGTTGAGAGGAAGGCGGTTCTCTGTAAACCAACCTGCAGGCATCCCCAGACGTGGACACAGGGGATAGAGGGGGTAATTTTTCTGATAAGGGGGAAGGGCAGTCTAGGTCACTGTCCTTCTCAACTGAACAGAGTGGCGCCCGCAGGTCTTTCGATTTCAACTTCACAGAGACACTGTCCTCGAATACGTCATCATCTCCCATGTCATCGGAGCAGAAGTCTGTGCTCTCCACTAACACGCTGGAGGATTTGGCCGCATGGAAGTGACTCGAGTAGCTCTCCAGCTCGTGAAACTTGTGCAGGCTGCTGGCGCTGGAGCTGTGAGAGAAGGAGAAGAGATAGCGCAGCAGTTTCTTGCTCCTTGACATGTCGGTGTCAGTCTTGTCCTCTAACAGGGGGATGTGCACAGTGCTGTGGTTCTCACCTGCCCCTGAGGTGCTTGAGTAGTTGGTAGAAAGTGACGGGATGTGCGAGTGCTTGGAGTTGTTAAAATAAAGAGGCCTGAGATTGAGCGATTTCTTCTCCTTGTGGTGAAGCTTGTTAATTCTCAAACACTGCTCCTGAGTGGGGGTAAGTTTCCCTTCCGAACATGTCCGATCCACATAGTTAAAGCCCTCAGTGGTGCCCTGGGCCTTCTTGTCCACATCGTTGAGGGACTTGGAGAATTTCAGAACATGGGTGGCATTTGCATTCTTAGCAGACTTGAGTGCCTGAACCCAATCCTGCCCGTGGCAATTCCTCTTTGAAGCCTGCACCGTCTCTTGACAGACTACTGTCACAGTGACCCCTTGTGTCAGAGAATTCAGGCAGTGAGGATTTTTCAAGACAACAGCAGACTGCACTGGACTGTGGTGACAACATTCAGAAAACACTGCACTGGAACTGCATGCAGAACAGTGGAATAAAAGCACAGAAAGTAAAAAACAATTACAAAGAGAACATGTATAATTAAAGTGAAGAGATGGGAATTATGTCTAGTGTGGGAATGGCAAACAGTGAGCAAAACAGCAAGTGGAATCCACTGGAGCAGTGGTAAACAGGAGTGGAGCTGAGTAACTGGGACCACTAGAGCCAGAACCCAAAGTTGCTTACTTCCCAGTCCAAATGCTTTGGTTCACAGACTTGCTTTTGCAAGTGTCTCGCTGCAGTCACACAAACACGTTACCTGCAGATGTCCTGATTAGATGGTGTAACCGAAGTCCGGGAGAAGCTATGAGGAGCAGAAACAGAAGTTGGGCTGCCAGCCTACAAGGAGAAAGCACGGGTTAGTTTTCAAGAGAACCTGTTTTACACAGTAGCAGCATCACTTGGTATACGAGAGCAAGCGACAGCCAGGAATCATTGCTCTTGGGCTAGCAAGAAAGGCAGAACGGTTGTGGAAGGCAGGACTTGGGAACTTTCACCACTTACTGTAGTCATACAGCTGTCAGCACAAGTTTGCATTCATGTTATCCCAAATCCAGGGCGGATGCTCCTGGAAAAACGAGAGCAACTGCCTGCATTTATGGCTCCTATAAAGCCAATGTAACCTACAAACAGTCCAGCTCAGCAACCCAAGGCTCTCCCTGACCAGGGCTGATGCAGCTCGACTGGGAGTGGAGTTTTGCCACTACAGAAGAGCTGCAACCGCAAAAGGTCAGGGATGTCAAAAAGCACTGTGGTGGTGAGAGCTGGGCAGGGATGGGGAATGGAGAGAAAGGAGTGGGTGGGCCAAGCCAGTGTTTGCCTTTACTGCACCTGTGTCCTCAGGGGAGTAGGGCCTGCCACCGCAAGGGCACAAGCACAGTAAAAGGAAAGGAGTGTCTGCAGGGGGAGGGGAAATCAGGACACTAAGGCATCATTTCCTATCAGAATGGCTTTGAGGTGCTGAACAAAAGACAGTGCAGCAGCCTGGAACCAGTCTAAAGCAGCAGAGAGCATAATGGGTGTGGCAGGGAGCATCCTGACAGAACCGAGACCCCTTTAAGAGTGCCAGGGTGTCAGCCAGAATGGGATTGGCTGGAGGGCACAAGACAATCAGCTGAAGAAGGGCTTGGCGAAGCCATTCCTGAGGCATGAGTCAAACCCCGTTTCAAAAGATAGTTGGGACTGTGGCAGGGTACTGGCCCTTTTAAGGGCTGGAGGGCTAGCTACACCCCCTTGGGCTGTATAAAGAGAGGGAAGCCTGACGAGGTTTCAGTCTAGTTTTGACAGCAGACTCAGAGGAACTCTCTGCATCTCCACTTATCCCCAAATGTTTGGAGCGCGGTTTGAAAAGTTGCTCTGAGCAGCTTTTCAAACCGCACTCCAAACATTCGGGCTAGGTGGAAATGTGCGCGCTCAGCGCATTCACACCAACCCGGAAGTGCAGGGTTCTTTAAATCGCACGATGCCACCGACGCAGCTGTGCGATTTAAACACACGTCTGAATCCAGCCTGGGACTGTAGAGTGAACTAAATGGAGCTAATTCCTAGGCAGGCTGGCTTTTGAGGGGCCTGATTGTGCAAGGACTCTCCCCGGGCTTTGCGTGCCCTATTATAATGGATTTCTGTACTGTAGAGGTTTTTTACCTTATTTTTCCTGGGTTTTGTTGCTCTTCACTGTGGTACAGTCCTTTTGACTTATGTGATCTGCCCCTCCACACTGGTGATTAATTATTTTGTCTGTTTTTCCTGCTCTTTGCTGTGGTATAGCACTTCTGAATTATGTCCTGTGTAACCTTATATTTGAAAAGGTTTTTTTTGCACTTTTGCATGGTTTGATGTTTAAAATGGCTTGAATATTTTGTAGATTGACTTAGTAGCATTATTTCCCCCTTTCAGAAACACTATAAAATTATACCAAGTTACATGAAAAGCAGGTATTTTTGAAGTGTTCACACTGTTGCAAAAAGAAGTCTTCAAACAGAGCCTTTGGAAAAACTTTTAAAGTATGTCTGCATTTTTTTTCTTGGTGTACTCAGTCAATCCACAAAATATCCAAGTCACCAGGATAGCCCCATCCCTACTGAAAAGGGGCCACATAAAAACTAGCTATGGCTGCATTGGCCCCAGGGCCAGAGGTTCCTCACCCTGGGCTTAATGTTCAATAATGATTCCGGAGACATACTGAAACAAATGTCATGGAATGCCCATTGGAAACCATGTCCATTGAAAACAGGGAAGAGTGAATGGAATAAAAAGAGAATGACTAGAATGACAGGGAGGCGGCCACGAGGAGTGGCTGGAATGACAAGGGGGAATGACAGTGAGGGAACTTTCCACAACTGTCTCATGTACATTACAGGAATAAGGAGTTGCTATCAAATATAACTGTGTCCTCACTAGGCCTTGCATCAATTTAAGGGGAATTGGACCCATAGTCACTATGGTCGCATAATTCAAAAACTCCACGTGGAGCTTGCTTGAGCTGTGCATGATATAACTCTGGTTTATTTACTCCTGAGAAACACTAACATCAGGCCCAGATAGCCTAAAGCAAATACTGGGATTGCTACAGTACGTTGCCCCACACAGCTGCAGCTCAGAACAAAGGTTAGCACTCAGTTAATCATGGGTATTGGCATTCCAATTTGAGACAATTTAGCAGGTTCAGAGTGTAGCTTTGTTGCTTTGGTAATCACAGTGATTGGGACAGTGACAAATGCTGGAAGCCTATGGTTAGCTCAGACCTCATTGTGAGGAAGACAGCTGGGAGATCCCCTGTCTTACCAATTTGCCTTTTCTCCTTCAAACACAATCAGCTGCTAGTGAATCAGTTCAGCACCATTTCTTTTTGAGGCAATGTCTGTCCATGATTCAGTAAGGTAAAATAAAAGCTGTCACTGTTGTGGTGAGTAATGGACAGTGAGGCAAGGAATGGGGAACAGCCTCCTAATCCAAGGTGGCAGTTATGCAGAAAGTTATGGCAAGCCCAGCTGTCACATCACTCCCTTGACTGGATTCAAATCTAGCTGAGGAAGGACACCTTTCCAGCCCTCTTCAGCTGCCCTGTGACTGGAACGAGCACAGCACGAGAGAGGCTCTAACAGAATATCTTTCCAAACCCAAGTAATCACTCTGGCAGGGCACTTCTAAACCCTTAGTTGCCTGGCTCTGCAGTCTTATGGGCAAAAAATGCCTTCAGAGTTGCCAGGATCTTTGAGTAAGGCTGCCTCAAACACTGATAGCCCACAGCCACGAACAATGCAGCAGAAACAAACCAGTATTCAGAGTCATTATCACCAGGCTTAAAACTAAAGAACAAGCACTGTATTTCAAAATGTCAGTGAGCAACCACAATACTCGGCAGTCAGGAGTGGCTTTAAATCTGCAGCTGCCTATGATTAAGGAAGGGGCAGTAGGCTTATGTAACACTCCAGTGACATATTCATAGCTTATTGGGAGCTGCTTCTGAACAATTGTAATATCCTGGCTCAGCTCCTCTCCTTTGTAAGCATGGAATTCATTAACATTTAAACTAGGCAAACCCTCACACAGGTAGAGAACTTCAGTTACTGCTGCTGTCTTGAAGCTGGTGGGCCTGGGCCATTTTGAATGGGGATTCTGAGGTGTCTCCAGGGCCTACCCTGGTTTAGGACATGATCCTCAACCTGTTTAGTGCTGGTACTGGTCCTTAGCCCCAGCCAGAGTCCAACTGAAGTGAATGGGACAGGGCTGCAGCTTAACCAGGCACCCATGTTGACTGTGTTGCTTCAATTTGCAGAGATTTCTGCAGAATTGGCCTATCCTTGTGGTGACAGGCTGAAATTGCAGTTACACTGCAGTGGGAGCAGTCTGCAGGATTTTAAAATCCTGGCTCAGGCATAAACTTGTTGCCTGACCCCAAACTAAAACGGCTGCTGCTGCAGCTGCCGTCTGTCAAGGAGTTGTGACCATGACCCCCAAGATTAAATAGCCCCCTGGGAGATGAATTGTGGGTAGGTGGGGTCTTAAGGCTCTATGTTTTGGTGAGGGAGGTCTGGTGCTTTAACATGAGGGTGCTGAAATTCCAGACGATTTGAGTGGTGTTTGATTAACAAAGTTGTGATTCTACATCAAACCTGGTGCAAATTTGCTTACCAGCATGCTTTTTCATGTATAAATTGTTGCATAACTATGCAAATCAAATTAATTTCACAAATGTTAATGGTCACAGCGAATTTGCAGAATTTGGCTTGACTGGTTGCAGAATTTAAGATTTTTTGGTGCAGTGAACTTGGGTCCCTGAACTTAACACTTGCAGATTTTGCTCCCAATTTGTGAGCTTTCTATGGCAGAGAGAGAGAGAGAGAGAAAGAGAGTGGGTGTATGATAGTCACCCACAAATGGGCGTCTATCACGCTGTTTGTTAGGTGGACATGGATTGGGAACACATGCTTCTGGTTTGTGTCCTCCTCAAGGTTGAGGAGGACACTGTGCAGGTTAATGCATGAACACATTGGCCCCTAGGCCAACCCGCGTGCATGCCATCTATTACGGGGGTCATGGCCATAGATTTTTGATCTCTGCTTCTCTCCTTTTAGCCGGGCACATGAAGCGGGTTGGTGGGGAGCAATAGCCCCACTTTCAAGCTGTGAGTGGTTAACAAAGAGCACGACAGCCCTTTATGAGTGGGTGTTTTCATGATTGCTTATTAGTTGGTCAGGATCATCCCCCACGGTGTTGGATCAGAAAATGTAGAGCCTACCATGTGGGCTGATGCTGGCTAACATGTACCAACTTGTTGGTGTGCTATTAGGCTGCGGAGGAGTTGGTGTGTGTTTGGAGAGGAGTAAGCAACAGGTGGTAGCTACTGTTGCTGTGATAGGAAATGGGTGATAGAGAGCAGGGTTGGGGCTGGCTTGGGTGTGAATTGATTTGCAAATCAGCTCAAATTGGATTTGAGCTTGGGAGATCTGTGTGTGTGTGTGTGTGTGTACATGTGCACAGCATCTCCCCGTCCCCCGCCCTCTTTGCCTTGAAATGACTGCACAGGGCTCATAAGAGAGGGAGCTGAGCTTTTTTAGTTACTAAAGTGTCAGAGGACGAAAGTGGAAGTGTTTGGCTTCACTGCCTCCCTGCTGCATTTTAGGGCATATCCTCCCCTGAACCCTACTTGCATATTAGGTTCACTACTCTCAGCATGTGGGTGGGTGGAACACACGCACAACAGGGCTATCATGCTGTCTGCTAACATGCAGTGTCCTTGGCCCTTTTAAAGTAAGAGACGTTTACTTATACTCATGCATGCCCACACAGTGGACACGGGTGGGTGCATCCCATCTGAAAGCAGCAGTGGGGGTGTGCGTGCTCCTGAGTAAACCCTGTCACAAAGGAACATAGGGTCACACATGACCAGAGGGAACATACATGCACTGTTGATTTATAGAAACCAGTTTGTAACATGTACTGTTAAGTTGCAGAAACCAATCTGAGACACTGCAAAATAGGAGCAACGCAGCTCCCCAAGGGGGCATTGATATGTAAACAGAGGTCTTTCCAAAAGGTGCGAGTGTGTCTAGCACCAGCTTTAAGAATGTAAATGAGAGGAAACTGCATACGTGAGTGAGCCCAGAGGCACAGGAGAGGAAAGGAAAAAGCAGAAGAACTTTCTGGAAGACTTGAGAAGAAACTAGGGTTTTCCCCCAAGGACTTATAAAGGGACATTCGAACCCATAGAGGACAGTTACTGTTGGGATCTCACTCAACCTCTGACTCACTGAGTCTCGGATTACAGCTAGGGGGCAGGAGCCTGTCAGCCAGCCTGCTGAAACAATGTGCTGAGAGAAAAGACTGCTTTCTAACCAGCTTAAGGACTAAAAGCCCAGCCTCACTACACCTGGCTGAGAAACGGACTCAAGCTCATGGACTTTCTGTAGGGTAAGGTCTTAACTAGGGACTTACTCAGTACAGACTAGGATTGCGTTATTTGCTTTATATGCCACTCTGCGTTCAAACTATCTTTGTTTAATGTAATCAATCAACTTTCTTCTTTACTAAGAAGTGCTTTCTGTTGTCTCACATTGGGGAACACAGTCTGAGTATCTTGTGCCCTCAAGCACTTGCGAACCCAGAGAGAATGAATCTGAGAACGGGAAGCCTCTGGAACTTGGGTGACAAAAGTGTTGCCCCTTTGCAGGATTGAATCAGCTAGAGAGAGAATTGATTCAGACGGGCTGCAAGTGAGGGAAACTGAGTCACCTAACCCAGAAACATGGAGTAGTGGGCCCCAACCCCGTAACAATGGTGCCCAACGAGCATGGTACACAATTTTGAGCATAACCTATGTGTAGAAAAGCATAGGAGGATAGCCAAACGAGAGTTATCCTCAAGAGGGAGTAAATCCCAAATCTGAAGAGAGTGAGTTGCCAGTGCCTTCTGGAACTCAACTCCAAGAGTGGAATAAGCAAAACTTTGACCCGAGTGTGCAGTGTTTATTGTTTTAGATTGATTTTGCGGGTCAGGGCTAGTTATCAAAATAGGGCTGCCAAAGGATTTCTCCAGACTCAGGAAGGCAGAGTTGATACATTGAGGCACAAGACAGACCCCTCCAAACAGAGGGAAAAACTAAACAGCAACTTAAGTAGCTTGTACTAGAATTTGAGAGGATGGACACGGATCAGAATGGAGATGATTTGCCAAACCCCCCCTCAAAACCCCCCTCCACCAGACCAGCAACCAGCAGATGCAGGACCTGAAGACAACCAGGGACATGGCTCAAACACAGAAATTGAGCTGGCCAGACTGAGAATGGAACATGAGCTCAAACTAGAGCAAATTAAAAAAGAGGAGAGAGAAAATGAAGGGAAACTAAAGATTGAACTGGAGAAGCTAAAATAACAGGAGAATGAAAAGCAGAGGCTACATCAACTTGAACTCCTGAAGACACAGAAGGACCTAGGAATGGAACCTCAACTCCCTCCAGGAGGCAACACTGACAGCGACAGGAGATGCAGGATTCGAGACTAGGCACTCCTCATACCTCAGTATGATGACAGAGAGTGCATCGATGACTTTTTCATCACTGCACAATACATATTTTGACAAGAAAAGATTCCCAACGACATGTGGATCCAGTTATTGTTACCCAAGATCTCAGCGAAAGCAAGACGCATGTACAACACAAAAACAGAGGACAACCAAGAATTGACTTTTGAGGACTTCAAAAACACAGTTCTTGAGGCATACAGGATCACCCCAGAAATCTTTCGCCAGAAACTACGCAACGTTAAAAAGGGAGATGGTATACCTTATTCTGATGTTTGTAATACGTTGAAACAGTATGGGGTGAAATGGTTAGATGCACGAGGGAATGCTACTAGGGACCAAATAATTGATCTTGTAGTACTAGAACAATTTTTTAATGTTTGCAGCCCTAACCTAAAAGCACACTTGCTTAATCATAGGATCACGAATATCAAAGGGGCGGGGAGGAGGGCAGACGAATCTATAGCAAATGCTACCTCCACTTATGGAGAAAAGAAGCCAAATAATGGGGAAAAGCACAAACAAGGGTTTTACCACAAACAGAATGGGTATAAACCTCCCCACTATGAGAAGGGTAACCCGACCCAGAACAAACCAAATGAGAACGCGGGTGGGGAAAACCAGGGATCCCCAGACCCCAAAGGGCACACACTTCCCACAATCCACAGAACAATTCCAAAAACTGTTTTTCCTGCAACCAGCCAGGACACAGCAAAATATTGCCCCAAGTCAAGGAAAACTGAGGCCCAAACCAGGCCTAAGATTGAGGCTAACTTGGGCCGTTTTTACACGGACGGCGCAGCAGCGCCAATAGATGTGGATGGGTGAGTGAGCACACTCAGCGAACACCTGGTGGCGCCAAGCAGGGAGACAGTTAGATGGACAGTGCCACAGGGGGTTGTGGGAAGGAAAGGGGAGGGGTCGGCAAACACCCAGCGGCCAAACACCCATCCCGGGAAGCACCCAGCAAACACTCGTGCAAGTACATGGACAGCCAGGACCAGCAAGGAAGCCTCGCCCGGCACAGTGACGGCAGAACATGGCCGACAGAGGGCAAACGAAGCAGCGCAACGCAGCCCCACCCCCGAGTCACCAGGACCCGCGTGGGCGGGTCGGGAGAGGGAATGACAGCTGCTACAAAGGAGCTGGCTACACACAGCCCCGGCACAGAGCCCGCGTCGGAGCAGCACACACACAGCAGGCAACAGNGCCTATGGTACCAGTACTGTACTGATCCCTGGGGTGGGGGGGTGGTTGGTTTAACACACACCCCACCCCAGGGATCACCCTACCTTCCCACCCAGGGATCGCCTACCTTGAGCTCTGGGCGGTAGCGGCGGCGGTGGTCCGGGGGCTTCAGCACTGGCTGTGGCTGCCGGCTTCAGCACGCTACTAGGCCTTCCGGGGAAGTTCTGGAAGTTCCCCGGAAGATCTAGTAGCGTGCTGAAGCCGGCAGCCACAGCCAGCACTGAAGCCGCTGGACCGCCGCCGCCCAGAGGTCAAGGTAGGCAATCCCTGGGTGGGGAGGTAGGGTGATCCCTGGGGTGGGGGGGTGTTAAACCACCCCCACCCCAGGGATCAGTACAGTACCGGTACCATAGTCTGCCTTACCTGCTGCTGGTGCTGGCTCTGGGTCGCCGGTGGCGGCCCGGAGCCCGCACTAGGGACTTAGGGGAAATTTGTAATTTTTTTTAAATCCAGGCTGGGCAGGGTGGATGGGGGGTGTCCCCCCTTCCACCCACACAGCCTGGACTCGGGGAGGGAAAGTGTTTGGGGGTTTTGTGTGTTTTTCTTACATTGCGGCCATTCATTTGAATGGCCGCAATGTACAAAAATCCGGCATGAGGGGATCCAGTACCGGACCCAATATACCGGAATAATCCGATACTGCTTGTACACCAAAATACCGGCAGTATCGGATACCGGATGATCCGGTAGTCCCACCCCTAGTAGAAACCAATCTGAGACATTGCAAAACAGGAGCAACACAGCTCCCCAAGAGGGCATTGATATGTAAACAGAGGTCTTTCCAAAAGGTGCGAGTGTGTCTAGTACAAGCTTTAAGAATGTAAATGAGAGGAAACTGCATACGTGAGTGAGCCCAGAGGCACAGGAGAGGAAAGGGAAAAACAAAAGAACTTTCTGGAAGACTCGAGAAGAAACTAGGGTCCCCCCCCCCTCCCAGGACTTATAAGGGACATTCAAACACATAGAGGACAGTTACTGTTGGGATCTCACTCAACCTCTGACCCACTGAGTCTCAAATTACAGCTGGAGGGCAGGAGCCTGTCAGCCAGCCTGCTGAAACAATGTGCTGAGAGAAGAGACTTTGCTTTCTAACCAGCTTAAGGACTAAAAGCCCAGCCTCACTACACCTGGCTGAGAAATGGACTCAAGCTCAGGGACATGGCTCAAACACAGAAATTGAGCTGGCCAGACTGAGAATGGAACATGAGCTCAGACTAGAGCAAATTAAAAAAGAGGAGAGAGAAAATGAAGGGAAACTAAAGATTGAACTGGAGAAGCTAAAATAACAGGAGAATGAAAAGCAGAGGCTACATCAACTTGAACTCCTGAAGACACAGAAGGACCTAGGAATGGAACCTCAACTCCCTCCAGGAGGCAACACTGACAGCGACAGGAGATGCAGGATTCGAGACTAGGCACTCCTCATACCTCAGTATGATGACAGAGAGTGCATCGATGACTTTTTCATCACTGCACAATACATATTTTGACAAGAAAAGATTCCCAACGACATGTGGATCCAGTTATTGTTACCCAAGATCTCAGCGAAAGCAAGACGCATGTACAACACAAAAACAGAGGACAACCAAGCATTGACTTTTGAGGACTTCAAAAACACAGTTCTTGAGGCATACAGGATCACCCCAGAAATCTTTCGCCAGAAACTACGCAACGTTAAAAAGGGAGATGGTATACCTTATTCTGATGTTTGTAATACGTTGAAACAGTATGGGGTGAAATGGTTAGATGCACGAGGGAATGCTACTAGGGACCAAATAATTGATCTTGTAGTACTAGAACAATTTTTTAATGTTTGCAGCCCTAACCTAAAAGCACACTTGCTTAATCATAGGATCACGAATATCAAAGGGGCGGGGAGGAGGGCAGACGAATCTATAGCAAATGCTACCTCCACTTATGGAGAAAAGAAGCCAAATAATGGGGAAAAGCACAAACAAGGGTTTTACCACAAACAGAATGGGTATAAACCTCCCCACTATGAGAAGGGTAACCCGACCCAGAACAAACCAAATGAGAACGCGGGTGGGGAAAACCAGGGATCCCCAGACCCCAAAGGGCACACACTTCCCACAATCCACAGAACAATTCCAAAAACTGTTTTTCCTGCAACCAGCCAGGACACAGCAAAATATTGCCCCAAGTCAAGGAAAACTGAGGCCCAAACCAGGCCTAAGATTGAGGCTAACTTGGGCCGTTTTTACACGGACGGCGCAGCAGCGCCAATAGATGTGGATGGGTGAGTGAGCACACTCAGCGAACACCTGGTGGCGCCAAGCAGGGAGACAGTTAGATGGACAGTGCCACAGGGGGTTGTGGGAAGGAAAGGGGAGGGGTCGGCAAACACCCAGCGGCCAAACACCCATCCCGGGAAGCACCCAGCAAACACTCGTGCAAGTACATGGACAGCCAGGACCAGCAAGGAAGCCTCGCCCGGCACAGTGACGGCAGAACATGGCCGACAGAGGGCAAACGAAGCAGCGCAACGCAGCCCCACCCCCGAGTCACCAGGACCCGCGTGGGCGGGTCGGGAGAGGGAATGACAGCTGCTACAAAGGAGCTGGCTACACACAGCCCCGGCACAGAGCCCGGACAGCCTGGTGCCAGCCCACCCCCCCTCCCAGCAGCCCACACACAGCAGGCAACAGAAGCACACAGGGACGGGCACATGGCCCATGGGGGGCCGGGGGGGGGGAAGGCACCCACAGAACACAGGCAACCCCGCAACACCCCCCCAGAGGCACCTGCACAAAGGAAGAGGTCAAAGCAAAGCACAACACAGACACACTGGGAAGGAACACAAAAGCCTTTAATGAAAGGGGGAACCAGCAACAGGGCGCAACAAAAACAGGCCAGAGAAGGGGGACAGGGCAACAGAAGGGGGGGGGCAGCGCTAGCAGTGGCAGGCCCAGGACAACACCCGGTCAATAGGGCCAGCAACCCCGTGCCCGGCGCCAGCACTTGGCCTACATGCGGTTCAGCTGGTGCAGCCGCTCCAGGACGTGCAGGAGGAGCTCCAACAACGCCCCCTTCTCCCGGGTCTGCTCCACGATCATGGCTTGTACTGAATGGGACAGAGGGAGAGGAGACCACCATCAGAGCCGGTCCTGGGCACCAAGGAACAGAACCCCTCCATGGAGGGACACAGGTGCAAGGCCCAGCAAACAGGAAGCACACTCACGGATGCCATCAAACAGCTGGCCCGCCGCCTGCATGTCCCACGCCGCCCGCTCCAGCTGCTACACCATCGCGCTGAGGCGCAAGATCGCCAGCAGCACGACAACAGTAGCTGCAGGAGAGACGGGACAGGGCAATGGGGAACGCCCGCACCAACGGGCCCTGGGAGGGCCAGGGGCAGCAACAGCACATGGGGCACACCCCTCACGCCGACAGTCACCACGCGGAAGAGCACCTTGACCCCTGCACGAAGGGGCTATGGGCCGGGGCCAGCACAACCCCTACTCACGCTCAGCAGCCCAGCGCCCATGGTGCCGCCGCCCATCCATTGCCACCACCACAGATGGCCCGCACCAACAGGGGGCGGCAGCGGAGGGGAGGTGCAGGGCCACACCAATGCACAGGCGAGTCCAGGGGGTGCCCGGCCGACTGCCCACCGCCAATACCACCCCTTGAGCAAGCCCAGGCAGCAGTGCCCAGCAGGGAAGCCGTCAGGGGAACACACACCACACAACCGGCGCACACCCCACAGGCCCGGAGCCCACCAGTACACACCAAGCACACCCCCTGCACACAACCACACAGATGGGGTAGGAGAGCCACCAAGGGGAGGGGGCACCCAGCTGCAAGAGAAGCAAGGCAGAACAGACCATCACAGAACAGCATTTTATTGGCGCCTGGGGAACGGGGTCCCCCAAGCAGTGAGAGGCAGAGCAGGGGGGTGCAGGTGGACCCACGGCTGGGCAAGAGAAGCACAACAGGAGGGCACAGGTGCGCCCGCGTATAGCGGGTGAGGGCACCAGGGAAGCCCCAGCGGGAAGGAGCAGCGGTCACCCAGAGGGGGCGATGGGGTCCAGTGAACCAGGCAGCAGCTAGCAGCGAAGCAGACAGCGGCGCACAGCCCGATCGGCATGGGGGGCCAGGCAATACACCGTCCAGGGCACCGAGGTGGTTGAGAGTGGGTGGCGGCGAGGGGCCGCTCATGGACGGTCCAGTGAGCGCTCCTGGGGTGGCGACCCAGCGCTAGACCCTCCCAGGCGAATAGGCCCCTTC
>QEPC01015418.1:207203-235876 GCA_003113815.1 Sphenodon punctatus
GTAGTCGTGGTGATGGATGTGTCCTGGTGGGGGTAGTGCATTAGGGGTTACTCCAGGTCCTGCTGGCCCCCTCCGTGCCCCTGAGGTACTTACCCCCCCGTCCCTCCTGGGGTTCCCTTCTGCTCACCTGGCTGTCTGGGGGCCCTCCTCAGCCGTTGTCCTGGTGGTGCAGTGCTCCGTTGTCTGGGAGCTGTTCTGCGGGGAAGGGGGACCAGGTTATGTGGCTGCCACCTGCCCTATGTTCCCTGGCCCATGGTGCAGGGCCTGGGGCACGGCCCTCCCATCCCTGCCTGGGTTGTGTTTGTGTGTTCCCTCGCACTCACCTCACTTTCCCCCTCTGCTGGGTGGGCGCCCCCCTCATGCCTCCTGGCCCACGTGGACACCCCCCCTTGTGCCTTCTGCGAGGGGCGCCCCCCCTGCACCGCCTTGCCGGGGCTCCCCCCCGCCCCCGGGCACTCCTGGGTCCTCGTGCTCACCCGGCCCCTTCCCACACGTGGGGGGGCAATGTTGACTCCCTTGGCCTTCCTGGTCGCTATCATGAGAGCCCGCGCACGTGTGCCATGGTTCCGCCCTCCTTTACGGGCTCTCGGCCGGACAGCCACCATCCCCCTCCCCCCGTGGGCGTGTCTGTGTGGCGGCCCATTCGTGCACCGTGGCACCGGTGCAGTGGGGCTCTGCCGGTCCGGTCTGTGTGGGTATTTTTACACGGACGCTTAGATGTTGGACACCCAGCTCCACCCACGGAGGGTGCCGGCGGGTGGGTCGGGCATGCGTGCCCACCCACTCATGGACGTTTACACGGACGCTCTCCCACCCATCCGATGGGTGTTTCCGGGTGTTTGTGGGTTGGTGGCGTCCATGTAAAAGTGGCCTTGGCCTCAGTGAAGACAGATGCTCCCAGAGGGAATTATATCTGTTACTCACTCCACGAACCACCCACAGAAAATGCACATCTCTTCAGACCTGCCAGAAAAAATGACCTGTCCTGTGTGGGCCGAGTCGATAATGGGGCTGACATTGTCATGGTCAGAGAGGATTTGATCCCAAAATCATGTTATATTCCCCACAAGGTCTCCATCACTGCCTTCACGGGACAGTAAATTGAAACCCCCACAGCGGAGGTAGAGTTGGAATGGGAGGGGGTGAAGGGACAAATCAAAATGGCCGTGCTCCCCAGAACTGCAAAGAATCAGATGCTGGTGGGGAATGCAATAAACAAATGGGTGTTGAACGGGAGGGTGGAAAAAGCTCAATCCCAAGAACATGGGGAGCCAGAGAGCGACCTGGAAGGGGAGGGAGTGGGGAAGCAAGGCTATGAGAGCCCCAAACAGGTTGCACTTCAAACCCTGAACTCCAATGGGGACCAAGACCAGGCCCAAACTGAGTCCCAAACCCAGCCAGCAGATGTGGCCGGGACAGACCCAGAAGGGGACCTGGGGAGCTCTGACCCACATGGGGATGAACAAGATAGAGACCCAAGGTTAGAATTTGCAGGTAAAAACTTAACTGCAACACAAACTGATTTCAGAGAAGAACTGGCAAATGATGTGACTTTGCAGGCGATCAGGGAAGCAGCTGATAAGGGACCCCTAACTGGATCACCAGGGGTGAAATATGCATGGGAACACGGGTTGCTTTACAAGATCCTACCCCAGGGAAGTAGAGGATCAGCTCAAGAAACTGGTGGTGCCCAAAAAGTTTAGAGGACTTGCTTAACCTGGCACATTCCTATCCCTTTGCTGGACACCTAGGAGTAAAGAGAATACTGCAAAGGCTACAATTGAATTTTGAATGGCCAGACATGAAAAGAGACATTAGAGTATTCTGCCAGGTGTGTGACTCCTGTCAGAGGAACAAGAAAGGTGCCCCTACACCCCCTACCTATTATCGAAGTACCTTTCTACAGGGTGGGGATGGATATTGTAGGTCTCATGAAAAGAACCCTCCGAATCTGGCAAACAATACCTACTAGTGGTGGTAGATTACACCATTAGATATCCTGAAGCTGCAGCTCTTAGGAAGGTGGACACTGCTAGTATAGCAGACGCATTACTGGAAATTTTCAGTAGGGTGGGTTTTCCCAAACAGGTCATAACAGATAGAGGGGCGAATTTCCTCTCCAATATCTTCCAACAACTCTGGAAGTTATGCGATGTGAAGCACATAAAAGCAGCTCCATATCACCCCCAAACAAATGTGTTAGTTGAAAGATTTAATGGGACATTGAAGCAAATGCTAGCTAACTTTATGACCAACAGAGCAAATGATTGGGACAAACTGTTACTTTACCTCCTATTTGCATATAGGGAAGTACCCCAGGAATCCACAGGATACCTCTGTTTGAATTGCTATTTGGAAGGAATGTGTGGGGTCCCCTGGATCTAGTAAGGGACTCCTGGGAAAACTCAGAGGAAATTGAAGGACAACCTATAACTAGATATGTCCAGCAATTCAGACATAGAGTAAACACCATGTTACAGGAGGCCCAAGATAACCTGGCCAGCAGCCAAGAGGCCCAAAAGATAAAATATGACAAGAAAGCCAAAGACAGAACTTATAACCCAGGGGACACCGTGCTAGTAATGAGACCAACTAACAAGGTTGGGGGGCAAGCCAGTTGGGATAGCCCATATAATAGAATTGATAAGAAGAACAAGGTCACATACTGGGTTAACAAACCTAACTCCAGGGCAGAGACCCAAGTATTTCACGTAAATAGAATCAAAGATTACCATGATAAGGAAATACAGGCTTGCTTAGCTTTGGTGGCAGAGGGGGATGGGGCAACGGATGGCTGTAATGACCCCTTACCGAACCTCCTGCAGGAGAGCCAGTAAACTGAGTCTCGGGAGGAACTTTGCATTTCCACAGAGCTCAACAACTCCCAAAGGCAGGAGATAATGACCCTCCTGCAGGAGCACAAAGAGCTCTTTTCAAACAGACCTGGGGAGACAGATGTAATTGTACACACCATAGACACAGAGACTAAGGGTCCAGTCAAGGCGAGTCCCTTTTGCACAAATGGGAAGATTCAAACATAGTTCCACCAGGAGATCGAGGAAATGTTGCAACTGGGAGTCATACAGGTCTCAAAAAGTCCATGGGCAAGCCCAGTGGTTTTAGTTCCCAAACCTGATGGCTCCATAAGTTTCTGTGTTGATTATTGTAAATTGAATGCCATAACTGTGTCAGACTCGTATCCCATGCCCAGAACAGATGACATGATAGAAAGGATAGCAGGGGCTAAATACCTGACTACCCTAGACATGACCAAGGGTTATTGGCAGATTAGAATGAACCTGGGGGACCGGCCCAAAACAGCATTTATAACTGACAAAGGCCTATATGAATTCACAGTGATGCCTTTTGGGTTAAAGAATAATGGGTTGGATCACATCCTAGAAGGGATGCGTGACTTTGCCTTGACTTATATAGATGACCTGGTGATTTACAGTAACACATGGGACACACACGTGACACACATAAGGCAGGTACTACAAAGCATTAAGGGGGCAGGACTGACAATAAAACCATCAAAGTGTAAAGTTGCAATGGATACCGTCACATACCTAGGGCATGAGGTGGGGAATGGCAAATTATGTCCTTGAAAAGACAAAATAGAAGCTATTTGCTCCTGGCCTGCACCCACAACCAAAAAACAGATCCAGAGGTTCATAGGCATGACTACTTACTTCTGCCGCTATGTCCCACACTTCAGTGACATAGGGACCCCCTTGACAGACAAATGTAAGAAGCGTTGCCCAGAGAAGGTACAATGGTCAGAAGAGTGTCACAATGCATTTGACACACTTAAGAGAGCTCTGCCTGAGGCACCAGTGTTAATCAGCCCAGATTATGACAAGGAATTCCATATCTGGACTGATGCCTCTGACACTGGCCTGGGAGCAACTCTCACGCAAAAGGAGGAGACTGAACTAGACCGTCCCATTGCGTACCTTAGCAAAAAACTGCTCCCAAGGGAAAAGAATTTGGCAACCATCGAAAGAGAGTGTCTAGCCATAGTGTGGGCTGTTAAGAAACTATCTTACTTCTTTGGTAGGATGTTCACTGTATATACTGATCACTCACCTCTAACATGGCTCAATAATGTTAAAGACTCCTACTCCAAACTGCTGAGATGGAGCTTGTTTTTGCAGGAATTTGACAGAATTGAACACGTAAAAGGTAAACAGAATGTGGTAGCTGATGCACTATCAGGCAGGGACACTTCAGTCTAATCATGTTACAGGACACTGTCATGCCCACTCCACATGATCTCTAAAGGGGGGAGCTGTCACGAAGGAACATAGGGTCACACATGACCAGAGGGAACATACATGCACTGTTGATTTATAGAAACCAGTTTGTAACATGTACTGTTAAGCTGCAGAAACCAATCTGAGACACTGCGAAATAGGAGCAACACAGCTCCCCATGGGGGCATTGATATGTAAACAGAGGTCTTTCCAAAAGGTGCGAGTGTGTCTAGCACCATCTTTAAGAATGTAAATGAGAGGAAACTGCATACATGAGTGAGCCCAGAGGCACAGGAGAGGAAAGAAAAAAGCAGAAGAACTTTCTGGAAGACTTGAGAAGACACTACGGTTTTCCCCCCAAGAACTTATAAGGGACATTCGAACCCATAGAGGACAGTTACTGTTGGGATCTCACTCAACCTCTGATTCACTGAGTCTCGGATTACAGCTAGGGGGCAGGAGCCTGTCAGCAAGCCTGCTGAAACAATGTGCTGAGAGAGAAGACTGCTTTCTAACCAGCTTAAGGACTAAAAGCCCAGCCTCACTACACCTGGCTGAGAAACAGACTCAAGCTCATGGACTTTCTGTAGGGCAAGGTCTTAACTAGGGACTTACTCAGTACAGACTAGGATTGCGTTATTTGTTTTATATGCCACTCTGCGTTCAAACTATCTTTGTTTAATGTAATCAATCAACTTTCTTTTTTTTACTAAGAACTGCCTTCTGTTGTCTCACATTGGGGAACACAGTCTGAGTATCTTGTGCCCTCAAGCACTTGCAAACCCAGAGAGAAAGAGTCTGAGGACAGAAGCCTCTGGAACTTTGGTGACAAAAGTGTTGCCCCTTTGCAGGACTGAATCAGTTAGAGAGAGAACTGATTCAGACAGGCTGCAAGTGAGGGAAACTGAGTCACTTAACCCAGAAACGTGGGGTAGTGGGCCCCAACCCCATGACAACGCCCCCCCATTGCCCCTGCACAGAGCAACTGACAAAAATGCAAGTTGCTCTGTGCGGGGAGCATATGTGGGGATGCATGAGGGATGGGTATGCACCCACACTGCCCCCGCAGCAGCGTGCCTACAGACCACCACCCCACTCAGCTGCAGCCCATTTAAAAAGGGCCCTTGACACTCCCCCACATATCTGTTTATTTGGTGCGGTCACCCACAGACATGTGGGGGAGTCGTGTCAAGGACATCACAGCTGGAACATTTTATATCTTATGAAATGTGTATATGCAGCTGCTGGGAGAGGTCATGCACAGATTTGGGGTTTGGTGTCATCAATATGCTGATGACACCCAGCTTTACCTCTCTTTTTCATCCGACTCAGGCCCAGCAGTCTCTGTGCTTTCCCACTGTCTGGCATCTGTGGGGCCTGGATGAAGCTGAATCAACTGAAGTTTAATCCTGACAAGATGGAGGTGATGCTCGTTGGTAGGGTTAGTGATCTGGGCAAGGGTGGGACACCCATCATTCATGGGATTCACCCTCCTTCGGACTCTCAGGTTTGGAGGGTCAGGGTGCTCCTGGATCCCCAGTTGCACCTGGATGTCCAGATGGCAGCTGTGGCTAGGAGCATCTTTTGCCAATTACATCTGGCAAGATGGCTCGGCCATGTATTTCAGATCAGGACCTTGCCACCGTCGTCCATGCATTTGTTACCTTGAGACTGGACTACTGCAATGTGCTCTACATGGGGCTGCCCATGGTGACTGTCTGGAGGATGCAGCTCATGCAGGCTGCTGCGGCCCATCTGCTTATGGGAACGGGTTGTCGTGAGTACATTTTACCAGTTTTTTGTGCACTGCACTGGCTGTCCACATTCTTCCAGGCCTGATTCAAGGTGCTGGTGTTGACCTATAAAGCCCTACCCAGTCTGAGTCCTACCTACCTGAGGGATTGCCTCTCCCCCCACACTCCAGGATGGCCCCTGTGGTCGTCTGGGGGCGCCCTCCTGGAGGTCCCACGTTTTCGTCAAGTGGCTGTTGTGAAGAGGGCGGTTCTTAGCAGCCACTCCATTGCTGTGGAACTCCCTTCCAGCACAGGTCCGCCTCTGCTCACCTTCCGGTGACTGTAAGACCTGGTTGTTCTGCCAGGGGTTTGGTGGAGGGGATGGGGTAGGATGGGAGGGTTGATATGAGGTGGGGGTGTAAAAATGGATTTATAGAGATTGTGGTTATTTTTATGCTGAATGTGTGAGCTGCCTGAGACAGGAAGGGTGGGGTATTAAATGTGAAAAATAAATAAACATGGGGCTATTGTCCCGTTTATTTTCACTCTGTTTCTGAACCCATGTCCTGTTAGAGCTTAGCACAACTGAGCCAAGATCACTGATTGGTGCTACTGCATGACAGTAATTGGCAGGGCACAAACACCCAAGACTGAGGCATTCCGCTTTTAGACATGCGTGCAGCAACACGGTGTCAAATCACATGCTATGTTAAAAAAATCCCACAGGCGGGGTTTAGACGTGATGTCACGCGCATGATTAGTCACTTGCGCATCCTCCTAATACTAACTGTGTCTTAAGCCTTTAAAGCAGAGACCACAGATTCTGATTAAAGAAAAGATTAAATAACACCAACCACCTTCGGGAGTTCAATAGGTCTGTGCATCAGCTTCTCAATATCTAGGTATTTAGTCTGCGGCTCCAAAGAATGCGCAAGTAGCTAAACATGCGCGTGACGTCATGTCTAAACCCCACCCGCAGGATTTTTTATATAGTGCGTGATTTGACACTAGCGCTGGGCGCACGTTTAAAAGCAGTATAAGCACATCCCTTGAACCTGGAAATGAAGCTAATGCCCACTCCTACTGGAGAACTGGGTCCTTTTGGTGATCTCCCATTACAAGGAGGGAGTAGAGAAGGGGTTCTGGGCCGCTTTTTAATAAATTTTATGTTTTTAAATATCTAGTTGTAATTTTAACTGTTTATTTTATCACTAGTTTTTAAAATGCTGTGAGCTGCCCCAAGCTTCTATTGAGCAGGAGGGTACGGCATAAAATGCTATGAAATAAATAAAAATAAATAAAAGAAAAACTTGAAGGAGTTCTGTATCCTTCTCAAATGTCTCTGGGGATGCATATAGCTTAAAAAGGCCATGAATTAACTTCCAATGAAATCAATGAGATCTATTCATAACCTAGAGGGACATGGAGCCGTTTGTCTTTAAAATGGCCGTCCCAATACATTTGTTGCTCTGACGGAAGTGTAAGAAGCAGAAATTCCAACTTTTCCTCCCTTGCTGCTCCCTTGCAGTTCCCTTCAACAACAGCTATTAGATGCAGAAATGATTAATTTTATACAGGATATCTAGACCGTGGCTGCAGAGCACCAGAGAATGGGGGATTATTTCACACATGTAAAAGTATTAACGCAGTGTGCTTGAGTGCCAACTTACATGCCTTGGGAGGTTGGGGGAAATACAAACATATTTTAATCTTCATGTTAAAGAATTTTTCCTGCTTCTTTCAGCAGCTATTTTCCCCAAAGCACTAAAGAAACAGGTTTATTTAAAAAGGAACCCCATACACTCCTCTCCCTAGAGCACAAACACCTGAAAAGAATACTTCTCAGTCACAGTTCTTTTTAGTAAGACTCGAGCATCCATTCAGCAACTGAAAAATCTGCATTTTGGTGGCCTAGCGTTCATTGAATCTATCAAAGCTTTAGGCAACAGTGGCTGTGCACATTCATATGCTTTTCTAAATCTGTTCCGAGCTGATGAACAGCCTAAATGGATTTTAAATTTCATAGCGAGCTTAGGCTACCCCTTTGCATCAGCACTGGCTGCCGTTCAGCCCAAGAATGATTTAATACTCTGCAGCACGCCTTTGCCTGAAAGATAAAGCTATGCAGGCGTTCAGGAGAGACAAAGTATTTACATTTTTTAAAGAGTGAATTTTTGATTTCTTTACTCTGATGCCAGTATTACTATTTTCAAAGACAGCTCCTTAAAGGGTCTGTGCAAACAAGACCGTGGGTGCCTTGAAATTTTATATACACACACATGTGCGCATGCGCGACTGAAAGATATTTCCATATATTACATCATTCATTTCAGGCTCCATCAGGCACTCAAAAATGAAACAGCATGGGCTAATTTAAGGAAAACCATTCACAAACTCAATTTGTAGAGTGTGACTTCATTTACTTGTCTCATTAGCAGAATTCTTTTGTTTTAGGCCAGAAACAGACCTTCCTGGGGCTATTGGGAGTCAGTGACTACATTTTAGGGTAATGCATAGCTGTGTTTAGAAGCACAGACTCCCATTAAATATAATTAGTTTCCCATGTGGCCTGCTGGATAGAAGTGTCTGTATTAAACGAGGCAGTTACTAATCAAGGGTGCTTTCTAAAAAAAGGCACAGGACACTGGTTTAGGATGCGAGCATGCGATAGAGAGATCAGAACTGGCCCTGCTACATCTGTGTAATTCATGCGTGGGAGGATGATATTTCTTTGGTTGCATTCACACAAAACCTGGATCCCAGTGGAAGGGCAGCCTTTGCTGGTTCTCCCATGGGTCAGGTGCTGTCTGAAGGGGTTTGCTGCACCAGCAAACCTATACATAGCAGCCCAACAGGGAGGATATACCTCCAAATCCCCTTGCATATACCTCCAAATCCTAACTGTCTTAAGCCTTTAAGAGCAGAGACCACAGATTCCGAAAAGATTAAAGAACAACCACCTTCAGGAGTTGAATAGGTCTGTGCATCAGCTTCTCAAACCTCATTTCACCCAACAGTAGCTGAATTATTATTAAACACAGATTATTTGTGATTTAACTTGTTAGGTAGACAGGTTGACTGTACCGGTATGTAAATTGCTACCTTTAGATGGTGAACTTCCCTATTGATCTCAACCAATATGTACATTCAACATATTATTAACAAACAAAATCACAACAACCCACTTGGTCAGACAGCAAACCACTGCACACAGTACCTTAGAGATGTTACTGGAACGGCTCATGGAATGCCCCAAAGCCTTCTCATTCTGAAAAAGAAGAGAATATGATCACTAGAGAGACATTAGGTCATGTATTAGCAGAGGAGAAAGCTTTAGAGACAATATTTACATCATCCTGCTCCCATTGAAAGCAATCTGAATTTTGTCACCAAATCCACACTGGGAGAATATTAAGTTAACTTTTTTTTGTACTGCACTTATTTTGAAAAGAAACCATTCTCTGCCTTTTCACACCAAGATAAAATTATATATTAAAAATATTACTGGTTGTACTTAGGAAAGATTCCCCATTACTGCAAAATATTGCTAAGCAAAATATTGTACCCATGTCATTTCAGAAAATAGAATACTAAACAATGCCCTGTCCTCTTGGAAATCTAAACATCCCCATACCGTATATAGTGGAATATGTAGCTCTATAGCAGGCTCTGCTGATTCTCATCTGAACATGTAACTGAAATAGGCTGCTGAATTAATTTTGTTTATTTGCCCTTGTTATGGCATCAGCTAAACAATAAAATTTATTCATTCATTATTTGCCCATAATTATTTGTTACCCTTTTACTTCCCTCTTGATGTTGGTTCCTTCCCTTGTTTGTTTAAGAGTATAAGCTCTTAATGCAGAGCTGTGGTTTATCTACCTTGTAAAGCACCATGCAGGTGGATGGCATAATATTAAAGTCTCTACAATAATCATACAACTGTCTCAAGAACCTACAACAGCGTAGAGTCCTATTATCTTCCCACTGGCCAGTCTATGTATTTATGTTGCACTGGTTGCGAAGGAATCAGAGAACCTGCGGTGTACAGCACTCTGTCAGACTGACCAGCGCTGATATCAGCAGGCATGATCTGTCCTGTCAATACCATTACGTTTCTTTAGTGGTGAAACGCCACACCGCAAAAGTGAAACAGTTTTGATTCATAACCAAGTCCAGCTTCTGAGGTGTTGAGAGACCTGTCTACATTGCAAGCATATTTTGTGCTTGTTCTGGGTGGAATCTGAAAGAGAGACTGAGGGCACATTCACACATACCCAAAAATGTGCTTAGTTTATCTTGCACAGTAATGTAAATGCACATAAGAATTAGCCACCCCCTTTTTCACATTGTATTTTCCACGCATATTTTCTTTCAGGCACATGTTTTCTCTCTCTCACACACACACTTTAGGTGTGTTTTCTGCCCCCCTCCTGTCCATCTCAAGGTGGAGGAGCTGTTGGAGTGGTCCGGCTCCTGACTCCACCCTGCCGTGGCAAGGGAGCTGAAGCGAGCAGGCTCCCACCTCCACCCCAGCTGGGGAGCCAGGGCGGGAGAGTGTCTGAGCAGGGTAGCATCCCAGCCCTTGTTGGGAGCCCCTCACTCCCATTAGTCCGTTGTGCTGGCGGTGCCAAAGCCACAATCCTGGATATCCTGGCTTGTATTTAGCACACACACACACCCCGGCCCAATATGCCTGTAATACGGATCTGTCGATCCATGCGCATTTTCCCATTTCCATGTACAAAATCCCTGCATGTTTTAACACCCGTCCATGTAACAGTAGGATTTGGGCGTTAAAAAAATGCACATCTTGGCTGAAACACACACAGCAGAGCATTTTGACCTACACCAAACATGCGGGGAAATAAAAAAAGTGCTTGGTTGGCGTACACGTGAATGTAGTCTGAATCGGCGCTGACGCACAACCACAGTTTGTATGCAGACTGAGATCCAGCTTCCTCCTAGTTTGTAGGTGTTCCGATCTGGGCCTTTTGCTTTGGGATCATTCTTCCAGTATCCTACACATCTGATTTACCATCACCTTCTGCCATCTTTATCATGTGTGAGAATTTCCCAAAGGGTCTTTCTCGCATTGGATATCTATCCATATAGGGGACCAAAGTATTGCACCTTTTGCTGAGTAGCATTTCACTCCTGCTGATGCCCTTCAAAGGGACTCTGATGAGGGCAAATTTGGCTCTGACCTGTCAAGACAGCTGGGAGACTCCATAGCACACACAGGAGAAATGTCTACAGTAAACATGAGAATGCATCAGTCAGATCAGTTTTCAGCAAGTTTTATGGGTCAATCAGACCATACATAGGATGAACATCATGGTGGGGATTGGCGGCCATCCCATACAGCTAAGATGAAGTTTACTGCCTGAATCCATGTCAAGTCATGTCACGTCCGTTCCTAGGCATGCACAGAGGGTACAAGCTACGCAGGTATTTGGATAACCCCACGTTCCACGGGTACATGCCAAGCACTGGCCAAGAGCTCCATGGTGTGAGGTGAAAAAGGAGGAGGAAGGTGGCAAGCTTTCAGCAGTAAAAAAGCCAGCATGCTGTTAAGTACCAGTTAGTGCCTTCCCTTCCTCATCCCATGTAGCTGCCACGCTGCTGAGCAAGGGAGGCGGGGCTGTCCATGCTCTGCACAGAGTCAGATGGAGCACTGCAGGCAAAAGAGGTACTGAAAGGAAGCACAGAGAGGAAGTGTTTGCTTGGTTGTTCCCCTCCACTGGATGGTCAGCGCTTTGTCTTTTGCCTATACTTAGGTAGATGGCTACTGGGTGGTTTGGTTTTTTGTTTTAAATGCAACCTGAGAGGGGTACTTACCCCAGGCAACAGAAGTCACACTATCAGATTTCCCCCTACCACCAGGGCCAAACTACTACAAAGGGCAGATACCCCAAAGTGTTCCCAGATGTAACTACCGTGGGCGTAACTCATCTGTCTCAAGCTGCATGTGTACCTGCAAGCAAATGACCCTGGGGGGACAAGGACAAATTGCCCAGGAGCAAGCATTTCACTGGAACAAGTCCTACTGTCCCCACTCCTTGTTACCCTTATGAAGAGCTCAGTGTCTCATGAAGGAGTTATTTTCTTTTTCTTTTATTAAGAATTTAGTTGAATATCACAGATGTCTACTTGACGTTTAGATTTTACAAAGTATAGAAATTCACAGGCCTGTATATATAGTACAAACAATAACCAAAACAAACACTAAAACCAAATAACCATTAAAACACTAAGCCTGCAGTGCTAATTTTCACAGTACTGTTTCTGATCCTATATCTGGAGAAGTCTAACTTCTTGTTGTTATTAATTATTGCTCCCAATTACCCTCCCACCTCAAACATTGGTAGTCTCTTCAGTATCACTTTTGATAGCGTTAAGACAAGGGTCCCATGTACATGAGAAAGCCTGGATGTCGCCTCTAGAATTTGCCAAGGTCTTTTTGGAATGAGTTAAATTCTTCTTAGTATGGAAAGGAATCTTCCCCAAGAAGGGTCACTCTCAGGGGCATAGCTATGACAGGTGGTGTAGCTGCACTGAGGCCCATGAACCAGGGTAGGTGGGGGCATGCGTGCAGCTGCATCCTCTCCTACCTGCTGCTTGTGGCTGCTGCCACTGCTACCTCTGTGGAGCTGTTGCTTGTATGCTGATGGTATTTGGCAGAGAGCTGTGAAGGGTGGGAGAGCTGCTTCTGGGTGGTAGGCTGAGGCTGCCTGCCCACAGGAGTGGGAAGGGGGTGGCTCTGGGTTGGCTCCTGGCACAGGGCACCTTGAGAGCTAACTGAGACCTTCTGCAACCCACTCAATGGTCAGCTCTAATCAACAGGGGGCCAAATTTAACCCTAGAACAGCTGGCCCTTAATCCTAACTGACTTGGCAGGAGCTCCGCCTGCTTCTTTCAGGATTGACTGAATTGGGCTTTAGAGATGGAGAAACACTTTTACTGAATGCAAATTAATATTCCTGGAAACTCTAACAGGAAAAGGAACAAACAGTGAAAACAAACAATTCCCAAGGGACAGCTGTGTTGTTACCTCAGAAGTTAAACGTGGAGTGTACTACAGGAAGAAAGTGCAGAGCATAGCATTAACCCCAGCAACAACACAAGGTGATCCATGACCTCATTATTTACCACATCCAAGCGAAAGAGACTTCAGCAACAGAGCGAGTTCCATGACACCTGGCAAATCGGAGGAAGGAAGATGGGGTGGGGTGAAGGAAAGAGGGGTTGCACAGGGCTAAAGAAAGATACAGAAGGGAGAGAGAGGGAGGTAAATCCATTGTAAGGGAACAACTGGGGGAAGGGGCTGAAGGCCTATGCCCGCAACCCCCAAGAGTACACATTCCCTGTTCCTGCCCTCCTCACAGGCTTGGTTTATCATGAAATGCTCTCTCAGGTTCACACCTCCTGTCTCTTGTCTTTTCTGCAGTGGCATATGCCAGCCCTTCCGGGGAGCAAACACCACATGCAGGGATGAGGCGAGCATGACAGAAAGCATTGCTGGGGATGGGGAGGGTGGTGGAGGGCATGACCAAGTGGGAGGGGTCAGGACACACACCCACACCCATACAGCTATTCTGGTCAAAGGCAACATACGCAACAGAAAGGCACAACTAGTGACAGCCTAAAACCTGTGTGTGCGATCTCAAATTCTTCCTCGGTGATCATCTTAGAAAAAGGAGGAAGTGCTCCCTGACTGCAAACCCGTTCCCCCAGCCCCCTCAAAACAGCAGCAGATTTGAAACTGGTAGCTAAGCAGACACATGGAGGCTTGAGCTGCAAAGGGCAGGTTGTAAGGAATTAAATAAGAATGCACAGGCTGGAGCACAGGGATCTCAATTTAATAAATGATGCAGTGAAAGGTTAACCTGCTCCTTCCCACACCGCAGACGCTGGCTTTGCTGCTGAATTCCTAATTTTATCAGATGGCTGGTACAGCAGCTGAGGGACAGCTGTTCCCGATATTTTTATAGGATTACTCTAGAGTAGGCTTTAGCCAATCGTATCAGCTAGCATAATTGCTTTTTATTTTAAAGGATCATCCTGAGAAATAGTTAACAAAACCTCTCTAAGATGACACATTCCTTATGGGATATGGGGAGCAAGAATGGCTAAAATGCAAACCACATCAAGAAACGCTATAAAAACGGAGTATGTTTAACCTAGAGGAAAGACAACTAAGGGGGGGAGTAGGGTACAGGATGGAAAGCAGTTGTTCTCCACTGCCACAGAAGATAAGCCCATTCCCATTGGTTTTAAATTGCTTCATGGCAGATTCCGATTAAACATTAGGGGGAAATTCCTAACTGTAAAAACAGCTGAGCAATGGAATTGGTTGCTGGTGTGTGTGTGTGTGCTGTGGAATCTCCTTCATTGGGATGTTTTAAAAAACCAGGTGTATACAAGTTCTGTAGTTATAAGGCATCCTACCTTGGAGCAGTGGGTTGTTGGACTAAGTCACCTTGGAGATTCCTCCCAATCCTACAACTCTTTGATTCTATTGAATTTCTTCCAGTGACACACAAGTGTGCACTCTTGCATGCACACACTCGTCTATCTATGGTGCTTCTAATCTGCATGTCTCCACAGTAGAGAGCAGGGGTGGGAAACCTTTCCCCTCCTGCAGGCTAACTTGAAAATTATTACAACCTCCACAGGCTGGATAAGATTTGGGGGTGGGGGTGTGCTCAGGATGGGAGAAGGAAGGGGAGGGTCTCTGCTCTTACTCTTTCAGTGCTTGAGGCTAGGGACTTTATTCACAGCTACGATCCAGGAACAGGAAAAGCCAAATAAAAATAGTCATGAGGCAGAGTTTCCCTACTTCTGGTAAAGTCACCACACAAACACGCTTCCAGCAATTTTAGCCCCTTAACGCACATCTGCTTAATTTCATCAAATCAAGAAGGCACATCATTGTGATTCTATGGTGTTTTCAAACAAGACATTAGCTCATATCAGGTGGGTTCATTAGGTATTTGCCGGATGTTCGCCTCCATGGACCACTCACCAGACACACAGCCCCTACTCATGACAGGGTTTTGGGGCATGCAGAGCCTGCTGTGCAGGCAAATCCAGGCTAATGTGCGCCCCACGCAGGGCCGGCCTTACTGCGGGGCGGTTAGGGGCGGCTGCCCAGGGCCCCGCTCCTGAGGGGGCCCCGCACCAGCTCCCAGCCTGAATCCCACGGTAAGGCCGGCCCTGAGCATGGGGCCCTCAGGAGCCGGCTCGCCGCGTCTGACAGGCAGTGGAGAGGGGGGGCCAGCAGGAGTGAGGGAGAAGCGGAGGCCCCGCCTCTCCCACACTCCGTGCCCCCCCCCTCCACTGTCTGTCACAGTCGGCCAGGGAAAATGAAGAAGAGAGAGGCAGAGGCCCCACCTCCCCCTCATTTCCCCAGGCCGAAACTGCCCTCTCAGCTGCCTGGCTCAGGCTGTAACAGACTGAGCAAGGCAGCGGAGGGGGCCCGGCCAACCAGTGTCGCGCCGACATGAGGGAGAGGCGGGGCCTCTCCCTTCTTCTGCCTCACTTCTGGCGGAAGTGAGGGAGAAGCAGAGGCCCCACCTCTCCCTCACGCCGCTGGCCCCCTTCACGGCCTGGTCAGGGCCCAGGCCGCCTCCGGCTGGAGTTGGTGGCAGCGGCCCGGGCCCGGAAAGAGGAGTGACAGAATGGACAGCATGAGAGCGGCGACAGCGGATCAGGTAGGTGATCCAAACAGTCGCTTGGGCTTGGGGGGAGGGGAGTGCCCCTTCGCCCAGGCCCGGGTAACACCCCGAGCTCGGCGGGGAGCATCCCCGAGCTGAGAAGCACCCCTAGGCCTGTTGGCTGTTGGCAGCTTTGCCGCCACCGGCGCCTTAAGTTAGTAGGGGGCCCCACATTCTTTCCCTGCCCAGGGCCCCACTTTCACTAAGGCCGGCCCTGGCCCTATGTGCCCACGTCCTGTCAATTAGGTTGTGTGCAGCCTCACCTGCCTATCAGTCTGCCAGCACCATAGAGTTGTGGGTGAAAAGCCTAGAGCTTTCCATGGGTGACCACTTCCTGCCCCTCTCTCCACTCTCACTCAACGTCCGCCTTACAAACACATGCCAAATTCAAACTTGCGTTGTCCCAGCTCATTCTGGTTTGCATGTGCCCAAAGCTCTGCTCACAATTTGTTACATTTACATTTTACATGTGATGGGTTGGGGGGAGGGTTGGGGGGGGGAAGGGTTGCCTTTACACAGCTGGATGATAAATGTATCCATTTATTGCTATCTAATTATGTGTTTTTCCTTTACCGTGTTGGCGGTAACTACTAGCACCGCCAACTCTGGGGTTCCACAGGAACTTGTCACCTACCAATCCACCCACTAGAGATGTATTCCCTGGAGCGAAGAAGAGACAAAGGCCTTCATTACACTGTGTGGGGAGTATAGCATACAAGCGGTATCAGAATGAGGCAGAAATTGTTCCCCAAGATCTCCCTCCAAATGCTGGCAGTTGGCCAAGGACCTCTGCAGGGGGTACAAGGAGTTCCAGGATAACAAACTTCATCTCTGGCTGCAGGAGGCAAATGTTCCCCTAATATGAACTGCTGGACCGGTTCCTCTGTAGATGGAATCATTGTGGCTAGGGACGAGAGTAAGCGTTCCCGTTCCAAGGGGAAGTGACAACCTTTCGGGAGTGCTTGCAAGTGTCCGTTGGTATTTTGTCAGTTTCTGGTGATTACACATTTCTGCCATTTCTTCATAATGCTTGCTACTTTCCAGGACATTTTTCTCACTTTCTGGGAGTTTTACGACAGTTTTATGGCAATTTCCAGCACTACCACAGTGCTTAGTCAGCAAGTTTTTGTCTCCACAGCTTCCAGGGAGGAAAGGGGGGGGGGGGGGGGGCACACATGGGGTTTGGTACCGGCCCTGAGCAGCCTCTAATAGAGATAGCCTCTTGGGGTTAGTTCTCCTCTGTATCAGACCCACAGATCAAAGTCCACACCTTGGGAATTAGCGTGTCAAGTGTTCGTTTACTTAGTGTCCTTCACCATTAATTTATAATAGTACAGTTCTGGACTCTCACCATTAGAGCTCCTGCTCAGCCCAGTTCTTCTAGGCTTCTTAACTCTCATGCCTCCTGGCTCCAATCTCCCAGACAGGCTCACACTGTCTCCCAGACAAACTCCACTCTCTGGTTTGCAGCAACCTCCTGGTCTGCAGCAGCATAATGAGCCACACAGAGGCTTTTTATATCCCTGGGCTGGCTTGGCCACGCCCACTGGGTGTGCCTCTGAGGCCCATTGCTTGGCTCTTCAATGGGCCAGCGCCTGTTCTGCCACGCAGCCCCATTCAACTTCCAAAAAATAATTGAAAACAGCAAAATCAGCAGGATGACCAGTATGTTTTCTCATTGGGCGAATCTCAGTCAGTGCTCTGCTTCCAATGGAAGCAGCACTTGCTAAGATTCCTTGTTTTAGGCCTTATCGTGGCATCCCACCTCTACAGCTGCACCTTCACCAGGGGCCAGAAGTAGGCCGATACGGCTTCTCCACTGCTGCTCCCGCTGTGGCCACTCCTGCTCCAACAGCTCCTGATTTTCCCCTTCCCCACAGAAACTGTGACTACTGGAGGAGATCTCTCTGTGCCCGTCCCTGCCCCAGATCTAGCGCTCTTTGACTAGAACACAGACACCGTGACACTCTCAGTTGACCCCTTCAAGATGGAGAACCAGCGTTCGTTCCAAGAGCCTCTGGAGGTACTTGTGGAGGGAACAGAGGACCTGGAGGCCACCTTTATCAAGGAGGAGAATGGTAAGCTAATGCACCGGGAAGGGAGCCTGCATTTATTATTTATTTAGTCAAATGTTTATGCTGCTCTTCCCAAATGCTCAGGGTGGCTTACAGCATATTTACATACCTGCATGATAAAGGCTTCCATTTATTGCTATCTAATTATATGTTTTTTTCCCTTTATTGTGTTCACAGGTGGCCAGGCGAGTGCTGGGGAGCGGCAGGATATTCCCTGGGACACAGCAGCACTGGGGGTGAACAGAATGCATGGAAAGTGGGTGGGAAGATACCATGGCGGGACTGCAGGCTGGTGTGGGGAGGCCCCATAGAAGGTGTGGAGGGAAGAGGCAAGGGCACTAATGGCAGTGCTTTACTGCTCTACAGTGATTGCAGAAGAAGAACTCACGCAACTCCGATCCCACTGCAGCAACCACCCCAGCAGCAACCTGGGTTGGGCCGTGGCTCAGGTGGTAGAGCACATGTTTTGCATGTATAAGGTCCCAAATTCAATCCCTGGAATCTCTGATTCAGAATCTCTAGTAGCATGCCTGGGCAAGGCCTCTGCCAAAGACCCTGGAGAACCAGATTTGAAACCCTGCTGCCGTGTTAGATTGTGACAATACTGGGCTAAGATGGACCACTGGTCTGACTCACTTAGGCAGCTCCTTATAACCTAGGCCATGTACTCATTCCCACTTCCCTTTGGGCAAACAGGTGGGGAAGGAAGGGAGCTATGAAGAATGGCAGTATGTCATAGCGATAGGTTGCTTGGGGCCTAGAAAAGAAAGGGGAGGGGTTGAAGTAGAGAATGGTGGCATGGTATAGGGGCTGGAAGCTCTTGCACTTGAGGGTGGGGAAGCTGGGTGGGGTGGTCTGAACTAATGCCTTTCCTTGTTGCCTTGCTATAGGTCTACCACTGCAACAGGTATAAATATTCCTTTAAATTAAAATTAAATTTAAAATCAGTAAAAATAATAAAGTTAATATAGTTAATATAATTGTTAAATGAAACTTATATTTTCCACAATCCATGGTTTCTGTCCTTATTCTGGGAAAGGTGGGAGGTTTTGGGAAGTGGGGGCAGTGGAGAACACTGAACGGTGGTCTGGCCACGACAAGCTGCTCTGGGGGTGGAAATGCAGGGTAAGCGGGTGCATGGAAGGGGGAGGGTAAGGTGGACTATGGATAATGGCAGAATGGGATAGTAATAAGGCAATTTGGGACTGGGGTGGGAAGGGAAGGGGTGAGACGTGCGGGTGCATGGAATGGTGGAAGGCAAGGTGGGCCTTGGAGAATGGTGGTATGGGATAGTGATAAGCTGCTTTGGGGGTTGTGGGTTTGAAACATTTGAGAGGGCACATAATCGCCGGCAGCACGCCTGTGCCTCTGATTGCCATTCCCATTAAAGGAAAGGGTGGTCAATAGCATTGGAGGAGGGGTGGTCTGGAAGGGCCAGAGGAAAACGTACAGACACGCTCAAAACATGTATAAGGGCTTTACTGAACATATTTTAATTAAAACCTTTTTGAAAGCGTTTGTTAAAATTTTTGGAAGAATCATTAAAGGCTCACTGATTTATTATGTTCACATTTTGGTTGATGTGATAGCACAAGGCATTCCGGATCTCTGCAGCTATGTGCTGGTCTGTTTAGCTTTCCTTCTTAGAAAGGGATAAAAAAAAATCTATCACTAAAGTGAAGCACAGTGGAAGCTGTTAAAGAACCAGTATTTGCTGATAGGGAACTGCTGTGCTTTTCCATGTATAAATTATTATTCCTTGAAAAAAAACTAACCGAGTGAATGTGCCCCAGGACCATATTCTCTCCTCCAGAACGTGGAGCACACTAACACTTCCACCTGCCTTGCCAGGAGATAAAGAGTTAAAATACAAGCCCACTCCCTTTCTGTGACCAGCCAACAGACTAATCACCCTGCTCAGCTGCTGCAGCACCTTTACACCTCCTCCACTCTGCACCTATCGATAACCCTTCCCATCCCCACCACAATCTACACTCCCCTTAATAACTTACCACCACCCAATCTAGATGCTGTTTCTATTTTGTGTAACTCTGGTGGATTTTTAGGGGCTGATTCAGGTGCAGTGCTACCCTTAGGGCGCATGGCCCCCTGCACCCAGTACCTTGCCAAAAATCCTGTCCCTGGTGCTGGCCACGTATTCAGAGGCCGGCATGGCTGTTTCAAGCTGCTCTAGCGCTCTGAACTTCCAGTTTAGAGCACGCTGGAGCTTATGCATGCGTAGTTCTCCAGGCTGTAGAAATGTGCATGCACCAGCTCACTCCTAGGCTCTGCACATGCGCAAACTGCAAAGTGTCGCTTTGGTCACTTGCGGGGGGTCACTTGCAGGTCAGGACTTGCGGGGGAGCCACCTCCCTCCTGTCCTCCTTCCCTCCCGCCTCTCTTGAGGAAATCTCTTCCCTGCTCTCCTCCTCCAACCCCTCCACTTACCCCCTGGACCCCATTGCCTCCTGACCTCCATTGCCTCCACCGTCGCCCCTCCCCTCCTGGACATCATCAACCCTCTCCCTCTCTACCGGCTCCTTCCCCTCTGCCTTTAAACACGCCACTGTCTCCCCCCATCCTCAAAAAGTTCACTCTCGATCCCTCTGAACCCTCTAATTACTGTCCTGTCTCCCTCCTCCTCCATTTTGTTTCCAAGCTCCTTGAATGGGTTGTCTAGACCTCCTCTTTGCCTCGACCTCCTCTTTGCCTCGACCTCCTCCCTTGACCCCCTCCAATCTGGCTTCCGCCCCCTTCACTCCACTGAAACCGCTGTGGCTAAGATCACCAACAATCTTCTTGTGGTTAAAGCCAACCGTCTTTACTCTATTCTTGTCCTCCTTGATCTCTCTGCTGCCTTCGATGCTGTTGACCACTCACTCCTGCTTGAATCGCTCCACTTCCTTGGATTCCGGGACTCTGCCCTCGACTGGTTCTCCTCCTACCTTTATTTATTTTATTTATTTTCTAGATTTCTATACCGCCCCATCCTGCCATGCAGCTCGGGGCGGTTAACAACAATAAAAACAGTATAAAAACATTTAAAACAAATATAAAATATATCAATAAAACAGGGCGTGGTACACGCTCCTTCTGACCGCTCCTTCAATGTATCTCTTCCTAACTCCTCCCCTTCCTCCTCCCTACCCCTCTCAGTTGGGGTTCCCCAAGGCTCCGTCCTTGGCTCGCTCCTCTTCTCTATCTACACCCAATCCGTAGGCAAACTGATTGCCTCCCATGGTTTCCAATACCACCTATACGCTGACAACACTCAACTCTCTCTCTCCACTCCTTCCCTCTCCCCCTCTGTTCAAGCTCGTCTCACCAACTGTCTCTCTGATATCTCTGTCTGGATGTCTCAACGCCAACTCAAACTGAACATGGCTAAAACTGAACTCCTGATCTTCTCTCCCAAGCCTTCCTCTGCCTTTCCCCTGTCAATTACCAGTGACGGGGTCTCCATTCTCCCTGTCCCCCAATCTCGCAGCTTGGGCTTCATCTTCGACTCGCACCTCACCTTCAAACTTTACATTGACTCTGTTGCCAAATCCTGCTGCTTCTCCCTCCACAACATTGCCAAGATCCGCCCTTTTTTATAATAATAATAATAATAATAATTATTATTATTAATAACCATTTGTATAGCACCAGCTGTGTACCTGGCGCTTTACAGAACAATAAGATAGATGCGGTTCCTGCCTACGGCTTACAATCTAATAGACACGGAGCAGGGAGACAAGGAGAGGGGACATAGGGAGAGACAAACTCTCATTCACGCCATAGTCATCTCACGCCTCGACTATTGTAACCTCCTCCTTGCTGGCCTTCCCCGCTCCCACCTTTTTGCCCTTATCTCTGTTCAAAAGTCTGCTGCCAGGATCATCCATCTAGCCCGTCGCTTTGACCACGTGCAGCCTCTCCGCTCCTCTCTCCACTGGCTCCCTCTTCCTGAGCGTATTCTGTACAAGCACCTCATCTTCACCTACAAAGCCCTTCACAACCTCGCTCCCCCCTACCTCTCTGCCCTGATCTCCCTCTGAACCTCTGCTCGAGCACTTTGCTCCTCTTCCATCCCCTCCCTCAGCCTCCCACACCTCCCCCAACAGCCTTCGTCCTTTCTCCCTCGCGGCCCCGCACACCTGGAACTCCCTCCCGGCCCTCTTCTGCCTGGCCCCCACCCTCAGCACGTTCAAGTCCCTCCTCAAAACCCACCTCTTTCGCTCCGCCCTTCCTAACTCTTGCTAACCGCCCCCACCCAGTATGATCCCCCATCTGTTATCTGAAAACTCCAAATTTACTGTAACCAAGCTAAGAACGTGTACCTGAGCTCTCGCATTCTCATGAACGTTGCATCCCTTGTCTCTCACTCTGTTCCCCCTTCCCTGTCTCCCCTCCCCGTCTTTAGATTGTAAGCTCTCGGGCAGGAACTGTGTCTATCTTATTCTTTGTAAAGTGCCAGGTACATCGCTGATGCTATATAAATGCTAATAATAATAATAATAATAATTAATAATAATAAATAATGTAAGGGTCAAAAGTTGGCAGAACGCACTTTGGGCGGCTAGGTGCACCGTATGTGCATAGCAAACAGCAACGCATTGGCAGGGTTGCTTGGGGCAGTATTTCATGGAGCTTTATGGAGAGGCAACCGGCAGCAACAGTAATGTTATATGGGCAGTAGCCCTTGGCGCCCTGTGGGCAGGAGAGGGGGCAGGCGGGGAAGCAATGGATGTGTGTGTGTGTGTGTGCTATTGGCCGGTGGAACAGCAACTGTAGGGGGGTGGGGAGTGGAGAGTGCTTTGTGTGTTTTTTTTTGTATTTTATTCAGTGTCTCACTCAGCACGGGCTTTTTCTCTCACGTGGTGTGAGGGTGAGGGCTGCCTGTTGCTTCAGAGACCAGAGCATATATAAAGGTGACTCCACGGGCACCATTTTATCTCTCTTTCAGTTCTTGAGAGAGAGTGTTTGCAGTTGGTCAGCCAGCTGGTGGTCAGACTGAATCTTTTTCATTCAAATTACGGATCACTCTTCTTAGATTATATTTACTTATATATAATATTTTATTAATAATAATCATCTCAAGGAAGCAAGTTAGGTAGTGCCATACTGAGTGAGACCAAAAGGTTCATCATCAAGCCCAGCATCCTGTCCTCCAGTGAGGAGGAGACACTGCCGAGCTCAGCCTGCCCTGTCTGGGCTCAGGCCTGCTGGGTGAGTACATTGGGGACCCGGTTGGGGATTGGCCTTGGCTTTTTTGTGGGGCCCATGGGGCTGGGGGAATTGTCTTGGGAAGAGGTTATAATAAATAGTGATTATGATGGGATATCACATCACATATGGTTATTACATACAGATTGGTTCTGCCCTTTTAGTATATTTTTAGTATTTCTAGGATATTTTAAATTAATTTTTAAATTGTGAGTAATAGTATGTTTTAATTATTAATTGTAATTGTTGACTGTGTGTGTTGTAAGCTGCCACGAGCTGCTCTGTGAGCAGGAGGGTGCGGGACAAAACTGAAATAAATAAATAAATATGATTGTGCTGTCAGCTGCCTCAAGACATTAATTCTTAATTTTTAACTGAGTAAAGTTGAACTTGCTGCTGTGTGGTGTACTCTAACTTCAAGGAATAGACTTAAAAAACACAACTACTTCTGCTACTACTAGTAGCAGCCATTTCCATTAGGTAATGCAATAGTGGTTTCCAAGTGCTAAAAATATCTTATGTTCACACTAGTAGGAGTATCTCTGCACTGCAATAACCTTTAATAAAGTAAAGGCTATTGTTGCAGAGATCGATACTATTACTAGTGTGAACAACTTGGGTTTTTCTTTCTCACTTGGAAACCACTATTGCATTTTCCTAATTAAGATTGATGTGTCTTGTGTCTAAGGGTTGGTTGAAGCCAAATATTGAGCTGCTGACCTAGAATATCAAGTAGATGTTCTGAGGTGAGCAATATTTGGCCTCTAGCTTGGTATGATCCGTGCTAGCTGCAACACATGCTGCAAGGGATGTACTGCTGGTTTCCCAAGCCCAAAGCATGTGCAAAAATGACAGTGGCCATTTTGTGGAGCTGGAGCCCCCACAAAATGGTTTGTTGAAGTCAGTGGTGTTCCCTTTCTTTGCTGTTTTCCAGTCTAAACTGTCTGCTGTCTCTCTGTTTAGAGCATAAAATGAAGAGGGTTCCGGATAATGGTAAGTGATGGCATGGGGACTGGGAGGGTCTTGGACCTCTTCTTTGGCGGAGAGGTCCACAAGGAAGCAAAATTAAAAATGTCATTCAAAATGCAAACATCTAAAGTAATTTGCTTCTTTTTTCTATCCAGTTTGTCTGAGATCTGGCATGATTCCACACCTCGCCTTGCTTTCTTTGTGAACAGAGGAGAAAGTAGGTAGGCACAAGCAGAAGAGAAGGCTGCAGACAACCAAGAAACCCCTTTCCCCCTGTCCCCCAGTGAACACATCTCTTCCCCTTCCTCTTCTCGTGCTCCAAAACCAAACCCTTTCCCTCCTACTTCTCTGTCCTGTCCTTCTCTTCTCTTTTATTCTCTTCTGATTCAGCTTGTCGCAGGACAGGGAGTTAACTCAGTCCTTCCAGTTCTTCAAGCCAGAAGGAAGGCTTGTCCCAAAGCCTACACCTTCAGAAGACTATAGGTGGTCAAGGATGCCATGAAAATTGAGGATTCGAGGGTTCAGGATAAAGGTGGCGATGGCAACGTGATCTATTTTTTTAACCTACTATGGTTAATTTGGACCCGGTGGGAAAGAGAGTGGACGGGACCCCAGTAAGAGGGCTCTCTATCCCCTGGGGGCAGTGCTTCACACAGCAGCATTCCCAGCGTTAACTAATGTAATGTCCATCCAATTTTAACCTTGGGAACTCCTTGCTGCTGTGTTATGCTACAGCACTGACCTACCGTTGTCCTGGCTCTGCCTACCGTTGCCCTGGCTCCACCCCTAGGCCAGGCTCTGCCTCTAGGCCCGCCGGCGGCAGGTTTAACCTGCCCACTGCCCCACCAGCCGCCACTGGGCTGATTGCTGGTCAAGAAAGACATCACAGATTTCAGCTTCTATGGTACACTAGTAAAGAAACATACTTTTGCAACAAGGTCTCCAATAATCCAGTACATACCTATTCCACAGCAGCATTCTTCTTATCATCTCCCACTCAGACCGTGGCTTGTGGCTATTGCCAGTGGCAGAGGATAACAGAGCTCTAAAGCTGGGCCCACGTTGTTGGTAAAAGCAGTCCACTTCATCCCCACTTTTAATTACCCATGCTTTGCAGAAATGTGTGTAGCCATTCTTCTGCAAACCAACCGATTGTGGCTATTGGTATTACTGTCTTAACTCACAAGGGCATTGGGAATATTTATTTATCCCATGCAATTACTGACATTTTCCTACACCCTTTCAAGTGCTGTTATGGAGTGTGAGTTAAGGCTGTATGACACTGGAAGCCACAGAAGAGCAATATTTCCCAGTAGTTACCACACAGTGTTATACATGGGAACTTCTGTGACTCCCCCATATGATGAAGTAGTGGAGACATCTTCAGCAGGAACTGCTAGTCAATTCCAACATTTTAAATGGCAACCATTGGAGCAGGCAGTTAGGGAATATGATAAACAAATAAAAATGAGGAATGGGGGTGGGGGAAGAAAAAGGATCTTCCTGCTCCTAACAAAGGTGTCTATCCAGTGCACCTTTGCCTTTGAGCCATCTGGCTCTTTTGCCAGTTAAAATTGTCACTGGGGGGGGGGGAAGGCTAAGCTTGCATCAAGTTATCATCTTTACACGGAAAATAAAGGTGTTAGGGATGGCTTTCCCCAAGCCCTATTATCACCCAGGAACACACACTGCTCTCTGGTGATTACATCTCTAAAGCGGCTCTCCCTCCCTATTGGGAGAGCATTAGGCTTTGCACTCAAGTGTAAGGTCAAGACAAGTACGGCATCTGCTGATGTTGGTTGTACAATTATTGCTGGCTAAATAGCATGTAGTTCTTCTCTGTCAAAAGGTCAACTCGTTTGCATGGGATAATGGGAATCCTGCCTTTTGAGATTCATCCCACAATATTAAAGCCACTCGGCAGGCACTTTTTAAACATCCTGATAATTTAAAAATAGAAGATGCAGCAGGACTTAGTGGAAGCCTCTCTCCAGCCAGTGCCAGCTGCTGTTCTGAGGTCTCAACTGGAAACTAGCTCTAGAAAAAGGAAATGCAGGGAACATGCAGACAACTTGCTGCCCTGTCTTCTCGAAGCCCTGGACTCACTTACTCTATAGCCTGATCCTCAGATCTCATTCCTTCCTGTTACCTCCCTATACTACTGTGGCCTTTCAACTCAACCCCCCTGCACCCTGCCTCCCCACCCTTTATTTCATTCTCCTTTCTGTCCTTCCACTTGCTTTCCCAATTTCTTTCAAATCTACTTGGCTCATGCTGCTTTCTACCTCCGCCTTCCTTTTATCACTCCCTGACCCATCTCCCTCCCTGACCCGTGGGCTGGCTTTCCTCTCCTGCTGTCACCTGTCTTCTGCGCATCAGCTCCAGAAGCCATGAAGCTGCTCCAGGTCTCCAATGCCTCTTTCACAGCTATCCTGCCCCTTGAATGATCCCTTTGGTGGATCCCCAGACATGCTTTCAAAAGCAGCCTTCTCATTCCTTCCTCAATACATTGACAAGTCTACAGTTTGCAAACACAATGACTAAATAAGTCTCTAGGAGAGAGAAAGAGTTGGAACAGGAACCCTAGATCTTCAAGCCATCAAAGCATGGGCCTTTATTGCTTTAAGCTGGTGTTTCCCAAGCAGCTGCAATACCCTCACGTATCACTAACACATAGCATGGGGTACCTTGTCATACAGGGATTTTCTTTGCTGGGACACTGCACTCCCAGACCCCTAGAGTTGCCACCATCACTACGAGGGAAAGCCCCCTGCTGCTCCTTGCCAGTATTTGGCAGGGAAATTCAAATATTAAAGGGGAGCAGAACGTGGATCTCCCTCATAGGCCCTTTTTACACGGCCGGAGGTGGGTCGGGGGGATGGGTGTTTAGCTGCGGTGGGTGGAAGTAGGGGGTGTCTAGGACACCCCTGACCTCCACCCACCGAGCCTCCTCCTGTTTTCTGGAGGGCTCCATGGGTGGAGATGAGTGTGCGAAGGGTGGAGAGGAGTGTTGCGTGGGAGTGTGCACGCACCCCCACCCATCCCGCTCGGTGTTCACATGGGCTAACACCGAGCGGACACCCATCCACCGCCGGCCATTTACACGGATGTCCCCCCCTGCACACTCGCCCAAACACTGAGCCAGGGGGGAAGGGCATCCGTGTAAAAACGGCCATAGTGGCAGCACAGGAGGGGAGGGCCCACTAAGGCAGCAGTTCCAGTTCCCAGAGATTGGTTTAGGTAGCATTTCCTTCAGCTTCCAGATGGCTGCATGAGGATGTAGTAGCTCTTGCTGCCCTTAAAAGTATTGTGGGGGAAGGGCTGCTTACTGTTAGTGTGGGAGCAAGAGAGAGGGTGTGGATTTGATGACATTTAACTTGATCCTTTGTGGGAACTCGATGGCATTTGATCTAGATATTTCATGGCGTTCAATTTTACACAGACGAAGTGTAATAGCATTTATTTGATGGTGTTTTATTTAACGTGGGCATTTGATGGCATATAACAACTTGGAAACATGCAGGCATGTGATGACATTTAATGGAGTTTGATTTTACTTGGCTAAATTTAAACGGAATCAAATTATATTTGGATCAGGGGGTGGGGATTTCTAGGTTGGGGGATTTGAAGGCAGGTGACTGTTCTAGAGATGGGAGTTTGGATGAAAGTTCAGGTTTGGTTCTAAACTAAACCGAACCGGCTTTTGGCTCATACTGCTCAGATTCAGTTCATATCTGAGCAATATGGGTCTATATCCATGTCTGCCCCCAGCTCTGCCTTCCCATGACCCCTGCCTAACCAGCCCAACACCTAACACAGTGGTAGGCACTGGCAGGAGTCTGGGGGAGCTGGAAGCAGAGGGGATGCACAGGGGTGTGGAGAGGGGTCGGGTAATGGTCCGGGTGGGCAAAGATTCGGGGAGGTGGCACCAGGCACGCAGGAGTCTGGGGGAGGCAGAGTTGAGGATAGAGGGGTCTAACAGAGTTGGGGCTGGGGAGTAGTTGCTTTATTATTATTATAAGCATTTGTATAGCGCCAGCTGTGTACCTGGCGCTTTACAGAACAATAAGATAGACGCAGTTCCTGCCTACGGCTTACAATTTAACACCAAAGATGGATTGGATTAGGGGTAGTAGGGGAAGAGCACGAGGTGACGGAAGTCCCGTCTAGTCCAGCTTTGTGGGGGGAGTTTCAGGAAGTGACGCCGGCCGATGCTGCGGATGTCTTGGGGTCTGTGAGGGCCACCTGTTGCGAACTTGATCCATGCCTGTCCTGGTTGGTGAAAGCCTCCAGGGAGACGTTGGGGACGGTGCTGGTGAGGGTAGTGAACGCGTCCTTGCAGCAGGGGAGGCTGGCTGTCGCCTTGCCTCAAGGAGGCTGTGGTGCGCCCCACGTGGATGCGCTCGCCAGTAACCGACCTGTCTCTAACCTTCCCTTTTTAGGGAAGGTTATTGAGTGGGCGGTGGCACCCCAGCTCCAGTTGCATCTGGATAGCATCGGTTTCCTAGACCCTTTTCAATTGGGGTTCTGTCCCAGCTATGGCACTGAGACGGTGTTGGTGGCCTTGGTAGACGACCTCCGCTGGGAGATGGACGCAGGATGTTCAACATTTCTCATCCTGCTAGATCTCTCGGCCGCCTTTGATACCATGGACTGCTATTGAGACGGCTGCGTGACCTGGGGGTCTGGATGGGACTGTTCTTGAATGGTTCC
>QEPC01015418.1:237293-298542 GCA_003113815.1 Sphenodon punctatus
GGTTTTGAGGAGGGATTTGAAGGTGCGGAGGGAGGGGGCAAGGCGGATGTGGGCAGGGAGGGAGTTCCAGGCATGGGGGGCAGCAAGGGAGAAGGGACGAAGGCGGTTAGGGGAGCAGGGGAGACGAGGGAGAGGACAGAGGAGGAGCGGAGAGTGCGTGCAGAAGTGTGTAAGAAGATTAGGACTGAGAGATAAGGGGGAGCCAGGTTGTGAAGGATGTGTTGGGGAAGGGGGAGCCAGTGAAGTGAGGAGAGGAGCGGCTGCACATGGTCGAAGCGATGGGCTGAGTGGATGACCCTAGCAAGTGTCTGTCAGTATTCTGTCCATTTCCGGTGATTCCATGCTTCTGTCATTTTCCCCACCATTTTCCGGGACTTTTTAATTACTTCCTGGGACTCTTTTGTCAGTTTCCAGGAATTTTATGACAGTTTTACAACACTTTTGGTAATTTCCAGCACTTCCCTGATGCTTAGCCAGCAGGTTTTCATCTCCACAGTCCCCAGGGGTGCGCACAGGGCACACATGAGGCTTGGGACTGGCCCATGGCAGCCCTGTCCAATGTGTAAACAAACATCAGAAAATGGTAAAAATAGCGGGAAAGTCACTAAGTTTCCATATTGTGCGAATCTCGGCAAACGCCCTGCTTCCAATAGAAGCAGCAGTCACCGAGAGTTTCAGGTCTACTGGGGGGCCCATTCTATATTCTGGATCATAGCCCATTCCAACCTAGCTACACCTCTGGGCTCAGCACCCTACGTCTGAATCTGTTCTCTCATTGGTATAAACTGTAAGAATTCAACTACAATGGAATTCCATCTTATTTACATTTGTGTGTGAAAGAAGAATCAGATCCATGGCCCAGCTGAGTAGGGCATCAGACTGAAAGACCTGGATTATGTTCCTAGGTCGGCTACTGACCTGCTGTGCAACTTTGGGCAAACCACTTCACTTCTAACACCTTCCCACCCTTTGGGCCTGCTGGGAGAGCATATAGACAGGTACCTGTCAATGGGTAATTTCAGACGTTACGATACCACGGTCAACCACAGTGAACTCCCTGTGGTGACCGCGGTACCGTAATGTCTGTAGTGCGTTCCGCCAGATGTTCACCACGGTGAACCTCCAGCGGGAAACAAATTGACCACGGTTCTGGACCTCCAGCCGCCCGGGTTGCATGTCTGAAATTACCCGATGTAAAACACTACTGCAACGCACTGCAGAACTCCCTTCATTGCAATGACGTTCCTTATGCTTCTTGCTCAAATGCTGACACTGTCCACTCCTGAATCCTGATCAGACTCACCCACTTTGGGGCTCCCAAGAGCTGGCTCTGGGAATCCCAGGGAAAGCAGGGCACAGTGTTCTTAGGTGCTAGACAGTGATAAGTATCTGCCAATTGTAAACAAACACCAATTGCAAGCCTAGGCTGACATCAAACTACTGAACTGGTGACACTGCACTTATTACCATGGTACGACCATGATGAGCATAGAATTAGGATCTTTAATGAAGGATCAAGCAGAAAAGAGAGAGGTTCTCTGAAAGGGTATCTTCATAATAAATAATAATAGTAAGCTAAAGGCAACTACCATGCATCAATTCTTCCCCAGCAGTGCCTCGGAATAAAAAAAATCCCTTTAAAAGGTTGCATCTTTTAAAGATGCTTGTGTTCATCCTACTGCCTGTGTTCATCCTAAAGATCGGCTGGGTCAGGGCTGCAGGCATCTACTCTCTGTGTCCATCCTACAACTCCACCACAAAACAAAATACTATTGGCAAGAAAACCTACTGTAGCCAATCTTAAGATTATGCCTAACAACAACTTTTTCTCAGTGGGTATGCAAATCTCACATGCTGGTCACAGAGCTGATAAGCAGGAGACACGGGATGTGTGTGTACTGTTTTAACAACATATGTGCTTAATTCCCCCCCCCCCCCCATGCAGAACTTTATATTTAGCTCGGTTGAATTTCATTTTATTAACTCCAGCCCAGATTTCCATCTCCCATGGTGTTAAAACAACTTCTCCCACTTTTGTGGGAGCTGCAAACTTGATAAGCATTCTTTCCACTCCTTCATCCAAGTCATTAATAAAGATGTTGAATAGCACTGGATCCGGACTTCTCCACAGGTGACTTCTTACATGGAATGGAGGGAAGGCTGGAATGTAGCCTGCTCTGTTCTAATGTGTCTAAAAAACTAGATGTTCATAGTGATCTTCACCATTGTAGACCAAGGTTGCTAGACCCTTCACAGAATTCCAACAGGAAGGAGTGGGTCAAAGAACGGTGCAGGGCTGGAGATGAAGTTATAGGGATTACTGGGGTTGGTGCAGTTCTCTGATACTGCATTCAGACCTGAAGCCTGGCATTACTAAAATGACGTGCAGGCAAAGACGCGGCAGCGGGGAGGAGCCCGATGCTGGCAGTAGAGCCAGTGTGAATGGGGATCTGCCGCGTTGAATGGGATTCTGCCGCAGCTTTGCTCGCGCATAACAGGGCTGGAGTTTTGTGCCCTGTCATGCACGAGGCTAGCCGCAGCAGATCCCAATTCGCGCTGGCTCTACTGCCGGCATCAGGCTCCTCCCCTCTGCCTTGTCTTTGCCTGCACGTCATTTTAGTAACGCCAGGCATCAGGTGTGAATGTGGTATTATTCTCCCCTCGCAATTTTAGGAAGGGAATCTTTACCCTGAAGGATTCTTATAATCAGTTTCCCTCAACTCCTTCCCTCCTCAGAAATGCAGTTTTCCCTTCATTTGCATTGCTTCCTTATTCTGCCACATGGTGTCCAAGAATTTCAGATGATTATGGGCGTGCATCACTGGCTCCCTCTGCACAATGAGATGCCTCCCCCTTTCCACAATTCCTGTTCTCTGCTGAACATGTTCTATGCAACTGCCAGGGCTACCAAACTGATGCATTTCACTAACACTAAATTCATTTTAAGATGTAATACGTGTGCACATGCGAATGTGGCTACGTTATAACAATGGAACAAAATCAAAGATTTTGTACGGCTGAGAAGTTCTGCGGAAGCTGTTATCTCTCTCCTGTCAGAAAGCCTACCTAAACAGGATGCAATTCTTTATATGATGCCACACAGAAAATGAATCATCCCCCGAGGAACAAATAGTATGAACAACAAAGGAAAAGAGCCTAAAATACCTCCTAATAGAATCAGTCTGCATTAACTCTTAGCTAGACATTTGGAGCAGCACCATCGCTCACAACTTCATGTATTCAACAATGGAACAGTGCACAGCAGAATGCAACAATTAAAGAATACTAACAAATTCTCTCTTTTGGGAAGCAATTATGTTTAATGCAACCATTGCTGAGCTCATGGTATGCTAAAATGTAAACACGTCAAAGCAAACTGCTAAGCAGCGCAATCACCTAATTAAACTTTCACAGATCCAAAACCCATTAAGAAAGCTGGAAGTTTAGAATTCTTCCAGCTGCCAACAGATGTTGAAAGACAAAAGCCTGGCCAAATTCTGAAAACATGCCATTTTCTTGTGCACAAAGGTGAGATATTTTGCACACTAGTGCTTTCAAACCCAACTTGCATGCACAAGTTGAAAACAAGTGGGATACATATTTGTGAATTCCATTTTCACATACAAGTGAAAGTAAAGTGAAAAGTTGCACAAATATAAATCTTCAAGCATACTATCAAACTGGCAAGCCACAAGAACTCCCTGCCTTTTAGTTTTGTCACAGTCATTGACATCCCCTGAGGCACCTATAGGAATTCCTCACATATAAATGTCACATCAGGAAAATATTTAGAGGTGTTTAAGGGAGGCCAACATCCACAGGGTGAGGCCCAAAATTGCAGGTGGTTGTAAGTACTTGCAGGGAGCAACATTTTGCAAATTTCAATAGAACTAACATCTGGGACTGATTGATGCAGACGGAAGCCGAGGAGAAAGCGGCTAGCCAGCAAGAAGAAAATGACAATAAAAAATCTTACGTGAAACTATGGGCTTATTCACATACCATCCTCCAAATGATGGAGCCAGGGCATGCTGTTGCAAAGAAGGCTAATGACATTTTAGGCTGCATCAACAAAAGTGTTGTATGCAAGACATAGGAAGTCACTGCGCCACTCTACTCAGCACTGGCTAGGCCCCAGCTGGAATGTGTGTTCAGTTTTGGACATCCTTTTTAAAGAAGAATATAGAAAAGTTGGAGAAGGTGCAGAGGACATCAACAAAGATGATAAAGGGTTTGGAACACAAATCATATATGAAGAGATTGAAAATGTTTGGATATGTCCATCTTGGAGAAAAGAAGATTAAGGGGGAATAGGATGACAGTCTACAAATGTTTGAAGAGTTGCCATAAAATGGAGAACAATAGTTCTCTGTTGCTACCAATGGCAGGACAAGAGGCAATGGGTACAAGCTGCAGCAAGGGACATTTAGATTGAACATTGGACAAAAAATTCTGACTGTAAGAGCAGGCAAGCCGTGGAACAGGCTACTCAGGGAAGTTGTGGATTCTCCATCATTGGAGATTATAAGAAGGGCTGGATGACCACATGTTCAGGAATGGTTTAGGTATGGCAAATCCTGCACCAAGCAGGGGACTGAACTCAATGACCCTCGCTGTCCCTTCAGCTCCATGATTCTAAGTGCAGTCTGTGCAGTCTGTGCTAGAGAGGTTGTTGTGTAATGAGGGTTTGTGAGGTAAGAAAACCCCCTTTATACAATATCCCCCAAGTTTTTTTTGCCTCACAAACTCCCTGTACACAACATGCCCCCACAGGGTAGGGTGACCAGCATGGAATGTGTTCCATGTAGACTCTCCCTTTTCCTGCTGCCATCTTGAAGGCCAATGCTGGGACCAGGATTTGTGTACCAAGGGCAGGGCCCCAATTCTCCTGTGGAATTTAAAAAAAAAATTCCACGGGACCACACTGGGCTCCCCAGCATCTCAGATGCAATGCAGGGCCGGTTTCCCTTCCCCTCCCCTCCCCTCCCCCAAGCTGCGTCGGGTGGGAGGGACTGCCAGGGCTCTCCTCCCCCACCCCTTTCACAGCCTGGTAAATGAACTGACTAGGTTAATTTAAGGAACACTTATGAAAAATACATTGCAACACGTATTTTTCATAAGTGTTCCTTAAAAATTAGCATAGGTGGCAACCTTAGAATTGCCTGGTAGCAGCGGTGGCAGCTTCATTCAGTGCGCTCCCCATGCGGCTCCTCCCAGCCACTTCTGGCCCCTCCCAACAGGACCTCCTAGAGCAACACGGCCAGATGACATCATCTGGCTGCGTCGCTCTGGGAGGCCCCGTTGGGAGGGGCCAGGAACTGGCTAGGATGAGCTGCATGGGGAGCGCGCTGCATAAACCTGCTGCTGCCACTGCTGCTCCTACCCATCTGTTCATTTATCAGGCTGTGAAGGGGGGTGGGGGGGGAGAAAGGCGAGCCCTGGCAGCCCCTCCCACCCAATGCAACCTGGGGGAGGGGAGGAAAGAAGAGAAGAGAGGAGGGGAACCGAAGCCCCGAGGGTTTCTTGATCCCTTACCCCTGTGGAATCTCCTACCCTGTGTCTCCCCAACGCAGGCTGGAAATTCTGTGCTGGGAGAAGCGGGGCAGGAAATTCTGTGGGGGGAAGGGGATTCTGTGGGAAATCTGAGAATCACAGACCCGCATTTGGCTTGGGGCCCTGACCAAGCCAAATGCGGGTCTGTGATGGTGGGTGATACCGTACTGAAAATGGAAAAACATGATGCATACTCTAGTTTGAAAAGACTGAAAACCTAACTGGCCTATCCAATCACACTAAGTAAACAGAAAGCTTCACAGATCAGATCATCACATCACCTATGGTCCATAGACCACAGATTGAAAACCACTGCTCTAGAATCTATGGGCCCAACTCATCACAGTGCTATAGCATGTTGATTCCACTTGTACAAAGTATATTTAAAATACTATGCTTCTGATTTGGCAACATATTACACCCCTTTTGGAGCAGAGAAAAAATGGTTTATTGCTGCAAACACTGATTCAGTTGAGAATGACTGATTTGCCACATACTGCTTTTTTAGCAATTTCTTTGGGCTCTTGGGGATGCCTTTTGGTATGTTAGTACTTCTATAAATGTTCTTTCCATCATTTCTGCCAAGTGGAAAGTGCAGATCCACTTTCATTTTTGTTTTGTTTTTTTAAAATCATTATATTTTTCATTTTTATTTTATTTTGTAACTTTTGGGGGTTTGGGATTTCTTTATCTTTTTTGGGTGTCAATTTGACAAACCCGGAAATGATGAAACTGATGAAAACTCCCTAATGGAAATAGCAAAAGTGGCAAATGGGCAAACTCATTCCGAACACGAAACTTTTTTTGAAAATTCGGCAGCGTTCCTGAAAAGACAAGATTTCTTGTGAATTTGGGAACAGCTAATTTGTTTCAGCACAACTTTGCAGTGGTACAAATGGATACAAACTAGGTGCAGCGATATCATATCTTGAGTCTATCAAACACTTAACAGATCTTGAGCCACATGTAAAAATCTGGTCTAGAACATTTTAAATTAAGTTTTCAATGTGTTGAAGTGTTGGTCGAAAAGTCAAGAGTTCACAATGGGAAATATTTAAATAACCAAACTGAATTAAAATAAATGCAACCGTGTAAAAGTAAATACTGGTCCTGGAGGAAAGATTACTAAATTAAAAGAAAGTGTAACATTCACTGCTTTAAGGGGGGAGGGGTAATTAAACTGTTTGAAAACAATCTACCGATAAATTAAAAAAACTGTTCACAGCTAGGTGAAATGAAAAATCTAGCAGAACCGCTCCAAATTACAGGCTAATTAATTATACAGAAAAGCTCAGGTGTCAAATGAACATTTACACAAGTTAACTAACTTTTTGAAAACCCAGAAAGCCCTTAAGTTGAGTTGTTTTTTTCCTGAAGAGAGAAATAACTGAAAGTAACTACCTTGGCAGTTTGCAGAGTGCTTAATGACTAAGATGAGGAAACAGATAGCGTACTTATGACATTCACAGATGGCACAAAATTGGGAAGGTGCTGGTTTTGATCTACAAAGCCCTAAATGGCCTGGGTCCCACATACCTGAAAGACCGCCTCTTCCATCATATCCCACCCTGGATTCCAAGTTGACAGGAGCACCATCTTGCACATAAAGGAGCCTATCCTAAACCCCTGCCCGCACGTGCATTGTGCGCGGTTTACATGTGATTCGTGTGCACACATAATGGGGTTGTGTGCGAGGTTCATGCATGCTGTGCATGTGGCACGCGCACGGTGCACAGGAGTTAGGATTGGCCCCAACATCTGCCCATCAAGTTAGCATAGCATGGGTGTGCCGAGAGGCTACCCCACAATTATGAAACTCCCTCCCTCTGGAGACTTGTCTGAGCCTGCTCACCTTCAGGAGGCTGTTTAAGAGTTTTTTTATTTGGCCAGGCATTTGGCAAGCAGAGATAGGATTTGGTAAAATATGGGATAAGGGATTTTAATTATTTATGATTTTATGTGTTGTAACCTGCCCTGAGCCCTTGGAATAGGGCGGGACAATAAATTTAAATAAATAAATGATGATTGTGGATCCCAGCTGCAGCAGCACCACAGTTTTGTTCCAGATTTACTGCCACATCTATTAAGTTAGAGAGATAATTCACTAGCAAGACATAAAAGTGTACTTGTCAGACTGGGACTTGCAGTAGGTTATAAATATCCACTTGCCAGTTCAAGAAGTATCTTTGGCAAGACACGCAGGTGAGTGGATTTTTACAGTCTTGCTTATTTATTGCACAGGGGTATTTTTTTGAGAGGTCTTAACAGTTCTACCATGTGGTAACACTACGGTGATCCACAGGTACTGGCACCATGGAAAATATCTGGGGAACCTCTACGAGGACCCCACAACCTGTTTTCTACAGAGCTTTTACAAGCAATGGCCTAAATGTACTCTGGCTCAGCCAGGCTACGAGTCACAGCGCTGTTCTCTCTGATGATGTAACAGTAACCATGGAAGCTGCAGACAGAGCCACTACTGCAGAACTACCATTAAGGCACTCAGATACCATGGTGATGATCACGTTATAAATTAGCAGACAGAGACAGTCTTCAGATACGTGATTTCTCATCTGGTTTTGGGCCAATACCTTACCCTTTCTGCCTTGAGGTTTGTGTCTATGTAATATAGAGAATGCCGCTGCCCTCACAGAAGCATCGTGACCATACTCATTAACTGTTACTAAGTGCATTTGTGATGTCGAGTGCTACACAAGTGCTAGGTATTAAACAAGCTGGCATTGATGCACATTTCCCCAGTACCGAAAACATAAGGAATTCAGAGACCCAAACATGGGTCATTTGCTCAGCTCTGGGAAAGAAGTCCTCGCACAAAATGAGTAAGCACAATAAGGGCTGGTCTACATTCAGCTTTTGTGCATGTTTTAGGCCTTGTCAACTAGTGCAAAGATGCAAATGTTCAGTTTTCTCTAACATTGTTTTAACTCCTCGGTTAAGGCAGGCTAGTGCAAGTGTGGACACAAAGCAACAATACATTCTCCAAGTTAATCCCTGACTGCCCATTGGGATATCTGCCCATAAACCAATGCATCTAAACCAGTATAATCAGCGGCAGTGTAAACCATAAGGATCTCTGTAGAGCAGTATAAGCACCAGGGGCATAGCTAGGATGGAATGGGCCCCTGGCCAAGAAGTCAAGATGGGCTCCCCTCTTTGTGTCCTGACAGTGGACCTAGGGGTGCTGCCTGGCTCGGCGGGCCTGGGGGCGCTGCTATCAAACACACAAGACACCCAATTTGTATGCTTTGTTTTGTATGTTGACACTATGGCTTCGGCTACGTGAATAAATTTATTTACTTACTTACTTACAAGACATCCAAAATGCAGCCAGCCTATTAAGCGCATTATGCCATTCAAAGAGACATATATATATATATATATATATATATATATATATATATATATATATAGATAGATAGATAGATAGATAGATAGATAGATAGATATAGATATAGATATAGATAGATAGATAGATAGATATATAGATATATATATATAACCAGTTCAGTTGTACCCCCATAATCAATTCACACTGCCCCTACCCCATAACCATTTCATTTGTGCCCCCATATAATCAATTCATGCTGCCCCCACCCATAACCAGTTCATTTGCGCCCCTGGGGAAGCATTAATTGATTATATGGGGGGCACAAATGAACTGGTTATGGGGTGGGGGTTTAAAGACAGTATTCCTGTTAGCAATAACTTCATTAAGAAGAGTTAGTGAAATAACAGCCATAATAATCTCAGAACCATATTGCAGATTTTCCAAGATAGAATAGATATTGTTTTACATCCTAAATTCCTACCTAAGATAGTATAAGTAAGACAGTTGTGAGAATGTGGCCCTTTTTACACGGGTCTCTCCCACCCATGAACACACAGATTTCTGCGTGTTCATGGGTGGGGGAGCCCCGTGTGAACAATGCGGTGCCTGTGGTGAGTAGGGGTGCACACGCCCACCTAACACGCATCCCCACTCACACACACGCCTCATCCCCATGCACGGAGCAACCCAGGAAAACGGTGGTTGCTCCATGGGTGCGGATGAGTGGGGGGTGAGAGTGGGGATGCATGTGCAGTCATGTGCACGTCCTGCCCATGCACCAGCGTGCCCACGGACCCCCCACCCCGTGGAGCCATGTAAAAACGGTCTGTGAGGAGCCACTCGATGAAGAACAGAAGGTTGCTGCCTTGTAAACAAGGTTCTTCGAGATGGCTCCTAACATTCTCACAACACCCACACTTCCAGCCCCGCATGGAATTTTTTTATATTCCTAGAAAGGGTTGGAAGGAACTGTTATTCTCAGTGGGAGAGTGCTTTTTATACTAGAGGAGCTTGAGACCATCATGTGGTCTATTATCTGAATATGGTGAGCATGCGCAACTCAGTTGTGAGACTGTTAGGACCCATCTCGAAGAACCTTCTTTACAAGGTAACAACCTTCTGATCACTCACAGGGGGAGGAGTTTGTTTACAAACGGCTTTATCCCCCAGTCCAATCGGTGGTGTCCCGCTGCTACTGCACTACTAGCAGGCAGAGGCAGATGAGGGATGGGGACCCCCCCCCCATGATGTGGTGGTGTCCTGCACCCAGGCCTCCCCCAGCCCAGCCCAGGCATGAGGTTGCCCCTGCGGCGGGGTCAGGAAGCAGCCCCTGGGACCTAGCGGTCCCCGTGCTCAATGGATGCTATGCCCCGATGAGCACTATGTATATGTAGGAAGGCAGTGGCCAATTCCTTAAACATGTTTAACTTTAAAATAAACCAGTATCAGCTGTGCTGTAGACAAGCGCGGTGTCTGCCTACCTTCCAATTCTGTGTGCCATTTACAGCTGTCAGTGAAATTAAATAGTTCTTTCCAAAGAAGGGGACCCATGTATCAGTGGATGAAATCAAACGAGGCAATAGCCCACTGGAGTCCATGTTCGGTCCATGCAGCCCCCAATCACACGTTTAGCACGTGCAGCCTAATAAACTATCAGCCCCCTGCTTGTATTTCATGATCCTGCAGTAGCTTCTACCAGTGGCGCTAGCAATCTCCCTCCCTGAAGCCGCCTCTCAGCTGATTGGCCTGAACGGTGGGTCCGTGTTGTCCCTGGACTCCACTAGGAGTGGCAACTCTGTGATGACCACGTGAAGGCCACATGGTGGACACCTAATAAATGGGCACACGGGAATGCACATAGTGTAGGCAAATGTGAGCTATCGTCTTTGATTCTACCAGTACCCAGTGTCTCACATTGTATCAAGTACATTCTTTTTCAGGGGGCTCCAAAGCAGCAGCTGCAATTCAGCTAATAGTCCAGCTCAGCCTTGCCCTGAAGGTCACTTTCATAAGCACTCTGAATGAGTGCAACAAGAGCTATCTGGCAAGTTCAAGGCTCACCTGATGTCAGGGTCTAGACATGCCACTGAAGTATTCTACCAAGACAGATACTGATGACTAGATTTGTTTCTTCAATCTCATCAGTGCTCTTACTACAACAACTAACTCGGACTGACTGTTCTATTTGCTAACTGTTCCACATGTAAAGCAGTGATTTCCAATTAATCTTTTCCCATTGATATATTTTACTGGTTTCAACCTCTGCTATGGAGTAACAATAGGAAAGTTCATACCACCTAAACCAATGAACTCTTCTCCCTAGTGTACACAGATTTAGGTAGGAGTTTTATTACTGTATACACTGTGATGGCTGAGTGGTTGAGGCCCTCAACTACATTCTGGAAGGCGGCAGTTTCAAGTCCTGCTTGGTCTTGCATAAGAAATCTAACTCCGGTCCAAACAGGTATTTGACCCTTTAGTTTGGGAAGTCAAAGTTGACAAGACATGGCACTTTTACAGTATGCCACAGTAACTGGCATGTCTTAACCATGACACCTACCCACCAAGCTGTTGTGGAGGAAAGGGTAGCTTGTACGCTGCAGCGTGGAGCGGATTCAGTCTGCTCTATGCTGCAGCTTTTGCTATTGCAACTTGGGGATGAGGGTGTGGAGAACCAGCAGGGACTTCTCCCAAGCTAGGTCCTCACAGACCAATTCCCAAGTGGCAGCAGCAGAAAGCACCCTGTGGGGAGTGGACCCCAGTGGAGAGCCAACTCCAGAGAAGTAGGACTTCCCCAGAGTTGTCTCACTGCTGCGGTCTGCTCCCCACTTGATGCTTTCTGTACAGAAATGGTGGCACAGAAAAGACCTGTGGCTTCTTCCAAGCTCTGTTATCTGTTCTGTCTGCCACCAGGGTATCAGCAGAGGGGAACAAACTTGGAATTCACCTCTGCTACTATCCCAGCAGCACCATCAGAAGCTATTTGTAGTCCAGTTTGGAGGCAGGCAGGGAGGCAGTGGGAATGATGCCTTGCAACAGAGAGGATGTGATCATTTGCGAGTGGGTGATGTCATGTTTGTTTTAGGGGTGTGCATTTCTGTATTAGTTACTATTGTAATTTCAGTTGCATTGACAAAACAACCTTTGTTTTCAAGGGTTTTTGTCAATGAAACTGAAATTACAACAATAACTAATACGGAAATAAACACCCCTAGTTTCCACTCAAAGGCTTCAATCCTGAAACCATTTACTCTGGCGTAATCCTACTGGCTTTAATGGAACTGCTCTAGAGTAAATAGTTTTAGGATTATGGCCTAAGGGTATATGCTTTGTTAAGTACCAAAGATGTTTGATTCCCAAGATCTTCATCACGAGTTGTAGGTGCTGGGATCATGCTCTAAAACGGTTACTCAGTTTGTAAGAAAGACTCTCCAAGAGGTGCTGTGCTGTAAATTTGTGAGCAGATACGCTTACAATTGCCCTCACCATTCACAAGGGATGGCTGCGGCTATTACTTACATGAAGTAAAAACTTGGGTGCATTCAGATACTCCTATCTCTGTGAATAAACTGCAGAGATAAATACAGTATCTCACTGCTTGGCATGCTGTGGATTATTTATGACAGTTGTCAAGGGGAAAGACACAGTTCGGGCGGGAGGGGGGAGCATCCTTGTAAACAGTCGGCAGTGGGTGGGGGGGATGGATGTCTGCTCGGTGTTTGTCTGTGTGAACACTGAGTAGGATGGGTGGGGGTGCGTTTGCGCTCCCGTGCAACACACACCTCCACCCACTGAGCCCTCTGGAAAACCGGAGGAGGCTCCGTGGGTGGAGGTGGGTGTGTGTCCGTGTAAAGGGACACACACACACACACACACACACCCCTACCTCCACCCACCATCAAAACACCCATCCTCCCCACCCACTCCCATCTGTGTAAAAAGGGCCAAGAAGAGAATAAGACAGAGTGAGGGTTTCCTGATGGATGATTGCTAAATGCTGCACGAGGTGGGAAACCAGCATCTAGCTTTGAATTTGTTAGAAACATTTAGGTCTGTCTGTATCAAAAAGGTACACCTATCCCACCATGTCAGACTTAATGCTGACACAAACATGCATTACACTTCACCCTCGCATGGGGTTACTTCTGTTAGCAGGCAGACACTAGAATGACACTGACAAGAATCTTGCTGCCTGAAGCACTCAGAAGATCCAGATTTTTTGAAGAAAGGAGGAGGCAGGCAGCATGGCAGGAAAGGAAAATGCAGACTGAACACACAAATTTGGTGCGGTTACTTTATGGAAAGGTCATTTTAAATCAACTCTGTTGTACACTTTAAACTGAGAAAGACATTAAAAGAGCAGCAGGACAATAGAAATCAAATGGAAATCAGTCTTGGTGAAGTCACTGGCTGATACAGAGTAACATACTGTGCACACATTCTCTCTCTCCCCTGCAGTTTTGCTGTGTGCTTATCTTTGCTTGTTTTCTTTGGAACACTCTTTTAGAACAGGTGACTGTCCAATGAGGATGTAGATCTTTCAGGATACATTAATAAACTAAATACTAGACACTGCTTAATAAGCTGCTGAGTAGAATGTCATACATATTGCAATATTTTCAGGAATTACTGCACATTGGACTCATCAAAGCAAATCTCACAGCACTTGCCTTCAGTTAGATGGATAAGCAACTGCTACTGCAAGTCATTTCATCTTATTACCCTTTCTGTGTTCTCATGCTTCAGTTTCTGTAAATCCTAATCAGTCTAGAGAGAGTGTGGTTGCCATGTTGGTCCCAAATGTAACAGATGGAGACAAAATAGTTCAGATGATCTCTCTCTTCTGGACCAACTTTTTGTTGGTGAGAATGTGTAAGCTTTCAAACCAAAATTTTCATTTAAGTTCTGACTTGCCTGTAGCCTGATGAAGAGCCCTCTTCATCAGGCTACAGACAAGTCAGAACGTAAATTTAGTTCTGATGTGCATGCAGCCTTATGAAGAGCCCTGTGTGACTCAAAAGCTTGCACATTCGCACCAAAAGAAGTTGGTCCAATAAAAGACATCTATCATCTGAACTACTTTGTCTCCAATCCTATTCAGTGTAATCCTAAAGTTCCATTATGACAGACATTTGCAAACTACCTTACAAACACCAATATTAAACTAGTAAAATTAAGCAATTAACTTAGTTGGCCTCCTCTGTCTAGCTTGTTTATATGAAAATGCAAACAAATTGTACCCGTTAGAGCACTTGCTGACCTCTAGGGGATTAGGACTTTCAATCACAAACAGAAGCTGACACAGCATTTTAAAAACATATTTCATAACATATTTCCCTGCTTGCTGCTGTTGGGCCTGACCATCTGCACTTGGATTGTTTTTTCCTCAGCTCCTCAGAAGGCACTGGCCGTTAGGTGGCCATTAAGGTGCACTACATTGTACTACTGGGCAGTGCCTGCTTGTAATCTTATTTGCAGGCAACACAGCGGCAACACTTTCTGCCTGGTGTGGGGAGGAATTTATTGTTTAATTGTAATGGTGGCAGGATTTTAGTATTTTAAAATGGGAGATTTGGGAAGAGGTAAGTGGAGTGGGATGGGAGTGTAGGGATATGTGGCTTGGTGGGGAAAAATTGCCAGGACCCCCTAGTGGGGAAGGGGGTAGGAGTACTGGGGAGGGAGGTGGGGTTTGTGCCACAGGCCCTCTGTGAAGGGGGGATAGGGGCAGCGAGGGATCCTCCTGTGAGAGGGATGGGAGTGGGTGGTATGGGGGCAGGAGACTCTCTCTGGTGAGAACAGGGAGAATGGAAATGGGCTTATGGGGTGGGGATTCCCTGGCCAACTGTCCTCTGGAGATGCCAGATTTGAGGGTAGGCTGCCCATGCCTCTAGGGGTTTGTTGACTCCTTGAGGGTTATTGCTTCTGAGGGATGGGGAAAAGCATGACATACAAGATCCAGGTAAGGATGGGGGGAGTAAGGTGTTTGGTGGATGGGTGCTAAAGCAAATGTATCCACACAAACAGCAGGCCGTTTTTCAGGTATGCCACCCTAACATAGATATGTGGACGAATACAACACGCACCCGCAATTACTCCAGCGTGATTATTGTGCCATGAGTGGGTAGTGTGTTAGGGTGCACGTTTTGGTTGGCCACTCATGGTGTAGGCTCCAGAAGTGTGAAGCCTGCCATGGGTGCCACACTGTGTTTCTTCCATGTAGCTGTTGTGCCACCTGATAGCTACATGGAATGGGCGATACTGGAGGATTAGAAACTGTAGCAGAGGGAGGACCCAGGGACCAAATTCTCTCCCTGCAATAGCTTCTGCTGCTGCTGGGGTCTTCTTCCCTGCTACGTCCGGCAGCAGCAGATCTCCCCACTGGCTGGTTGTGCTCCAGGGAAAGCATGGTGGGGGGTGGGAGGATGCCTGTCAGCACCGAGGATTGCAATCCGCTGTGCTGACAGTCATCCTCCCTCTGCGCTCTCCCCCAGAGTGCAGCCAGCCAGCAGGGAGTTGCTCTCCCATGCCTCTCCACCTGCATGTACTCCCGCTGGGATCCAAGGAGATCCCAGTGACAACAGCACAAGTGCTAGGTGGTGTGTATGTGCGGTGCTCTTCTTCTCTCCCAGCTGCTTGGGGGCAGGGCTGAAGCCCAAGAGGTTGGGGGAGGATAAAGCATCCTGCCAATAGCAATCTTGCAGGGAGAATGGGTTGAGAATAAGCAGACCATCTCTTCACTCTCAACCTGATCCTCCCTGCAAGCTTGCTAGTGGCAAAGGAGCTGAGCAGCTGGGAGAGCACCCCTACGCAGAGGCTTGTTTGGCATGTACAGAAACTCAGCTGGTGATTGCCTTCCTCACACATGTCAGTGCTGCTGCAGCAGCATGATGAGTGGGGCCTGGAGAAAGAGAATCAGGACTAGTAGGGACATATGATGGAAGTGACGCTGGAAGTCCAGAGTCCCAAAGCAGAAGTAGCTCCATGAGACAACATGGCAAAAAACAGCTGAGCCTGAGCATAACACTGGTCTTGTAGGAAGTCTAGAAAGTGACTTCACACAACTCAGCCTGTTGTCCACATTGCTTGTTGCTAAGGAAACCATGGCCACATCAATCCCAACTTCAAGTAATTCCACATTTTGCTCCTTCTGTTTATGCAACACCTCCTCCTCTTCTTCCTTTCATATGCTTCTGAAAGTGTTGGTGAGTGTCTCCTCTTGTCCATAGCTCCTACCACATGGAACTGAATTTCTACCTGCCTACAAATCCATTTTGGAAATTTTGAGACATCTTAACCTTCCTCTTACTTTTGCTCTTAATCTTTCCCACTCTGGACTGCTGTAACTAACTACGTATGTAACTGTATGGCAAAGCAATCCATGGATACAGTTTATATTTTAACAAAACAACAATAATAAACAAAAAGCATTTTCATGCACTGCAGTAAAGAGGAAGGCATTTGGAAAACTAAGATTGGACACTTTTTTCTGTAAGCAAAGTAAAGCTGGTGGCTATAAAGACATCTTCAAGTTACCTGATATCTGGGTCAAAGAGAATCTTCTGTGAACATAAAGAAGGGTCATTAATCTTGTATCCAATTCTCTTTCCCTGCTGCCTACTCCCTCCCCCCGCCCCCCCCCCCCCCCCCCCCCCCCCCCCCCCCCCCCCCCCCCCCCCCCCCCCCCCCCCGCATGAGAAAGCAGCAGGCTCAGTTAAACCCGCCACTTTGACAAATAACACAGAAGCAGCAATTCTTTGCCCAACCATATGATGAGATAAACATGCTGGCAAGACTTATATGTTTATGCTGGGGGCAGAACTAGTGGAACATCACTTTTTTATATAAGCCTGAAAAATCAGAAAGCAAAATGTGCCAGATTTTGCATTTGACTTGGCTGATGGTTTCAAAATCCATGGCTATTTCCTGATAGAAGTTAATGTAAACTTTGGTTTGATGGAGAGATTAGAAATTCTAACAAGCCTGGCTTTGGTCTATTTTCTTGCAATTATGTTTGATCTAATGTTATTTTGAGATGCACTGTGCAGTCTGTAGCTACAGCACAAACACCACAGATCTATTTGAATTGGATTCCTGGTATAAAAGGATATCACGGTTGCCAATTCCAAATGTTCCAAAATCATGTCAGCCTTATGCTCCTCCTACAAAAATCTCAAAATGTTCTTACAAATCTAGAGATTTGTCTTTTAAAAACAAAACAAAAACCAACTCTGTTTTATGTTTTCTGAGTAGTAGTCAAAGGCATAGTGTGACAGGATGCTTGCAGGATCAGTCCCTCAAGAACCCAGGCCTACAAGGGATCTTCAACTCTAAAGTGTCCTTTGTTTCAGTGGGTTCAACCCATCACCAATATGTAAACACAGTCCATTGGGTCTAGGATCCCCTACAGATAGGCTTCCCCCTGGCCAGGCATAGTCCCTCCCATGCCCAGGCTTACTCTTCCTTCCATCTCCAGTATCTGGATCAGGCTACTGGCTCAGATGCCGACCTGCAGCCCTCAGGTAGAACCCTTTCCTCGGGCTCTGCTGGCCAGGCACAGAACCTCCTGCAGCCAGCTTAAGAGTCAGAGCCCTTCCTTGCTCCTGCGTTGTCCACACCACCTCCTCTCTCTGTCAGCAGCCTCCTCTCTCTTTTCTTGACTGAGCTCCAGCTCAGTCTTTTGAGCTCTGAGCATGCTTGTCTGATATCACTGCCTGGATGTCTCGCTGTCACCTTCAACTTAATATGGCCAAGATGGAAGTTCTTATCTTTCTTCCTAACCCCACTTCTCCACTCCCCTTACTCCCTATTTGTGTAGAAAACACTCGGTGGTTTTAGACAAGCCACTCCCCACCCACTACCAAGCAATCACCTACCCATCATGCATGTTATGGGGCTGCATAGGGCACTAATGTGGCACTAGTGTTGTCACTTTTTTATAACATTATTAAAATCCATCCCTTCCTTTCTGAACACACAACCAAAATTCTTATTCATGCTCTCATCACCTCCCACTTAGACTTTTGTAACCTGCTTCTTGCAGATCTCCCACTGAACCACTTATCTCCACTTCAGTCTATTAAAAATTCAGCTGCAAGACTCACCTGCCTTGCATGCCATTATGACCATAACACCCCCCTCCTCAAGACCCTATACTAGCTCCCCATCTGCTTCTGTATACAGTTCAAGCTTCTCCTACTCACCTATAAGTGTCTTCACTCTGCAGCCCCTCCCTATCTCTCCTCCCTTGTCTTTCCTACCCATTCTCGTAATCTTTGTTCATCAGACAAGATGCTCTTATCTGCGCCTTTCTCCTCCATTGCCAACTCCGTGCCTTTCACCTTGCTGAACCGTATTGCCTGGAACATGCTTCCTGAGGCGGAGCGTCTGGCCCCCTCCTGTTCAAGTCCCACCTAAAGGCCCACCTCTTTGAGGTCGCCTTTAAATCATGATCCCAAATATGAATCGTAATCTTAATAGTCAGAATAAATCAATTACAGAACAAATGGCACCCTGTAGTCCATGATTCAAATTCAAATTTATTTTGGTGTATGGCAACTGCCATTGCCCAGCACAAAATATAGGTCCATGATTCATCTATTGCCTTGATTTTAACTGTCTATGACCATGTCTTATCTGGATTGTAAGCTCCTTGGAGCAGCGACTGTCTTTTATGTTATGTGCATCTGTACAGCGCTGTGTACGACTAGTAGCACTTAGTAGTTGTATCAGCCATGCCCAGGCTCACCTGGTCCCAATTGACCATTGGGCTATCCAGGGTATAGAGGATCCCAGCTGTGCCTACATTCTTCAGCCTCAATGTCAGCCGCCGCCGCCCCATAGTCTGCCGGCCGCATCTGCCGGCACCAAACCACGCCCCCCGCGCTGACAGACGCAACACGGCACAGGGCGCGGAGCCGCCATCACCCCCGGACGCCGTGGCAAACCTCGACACAGGCCCCAACAGCACAAGTTCCGCAGAGCCCGCCCACAGCACAACGGGACCATGTCCCCCTCTGTGATGCTCGGCACACCTGCAGGCACGCTCAGAGGGCGGGGCCTGCACTTTATCTGCCGGCGCTGCAGAGGATGCAGCGACGGTGAACAGAGCTTGCGTGTTCGGAGAGACTGGCCCCCCTGCCTGAAGCTAAGTAATTGAGTCAAATTATTGTTGTGCTTGTTGTGTTACTGCCTCCTTAGACCCCGCTCCTCGTTCCATCCCTTTCCCCACATGGTTGCAGTTCAGAGTTACCTTCTGCTGGTTGTTGTGAGTGTTCCCCCTGACCCTTCCCCACGAGAGCGTGCGTGGGTTGTGTGAGCCTGCGGGTGTTTGACTCCCCCTCCCCATCCTGGGTTCCATATTCCGCCCCCCCCTTTGCGGTGTGAAAATCCCCGTTACCCGGCTCCCCCTGCCTTGGGCCCTGTTCCCCTGTAGCCCCTTGCACACCCCTGCACAGGACCTTCCGTTCCCCCCGCTGTATACGTGTTGGTGTGTGTGGCACCCTTCTCCTTCATAGCTCTGCACCGTATGATGATAGGGGCTTGACTTGCTGGTACAGTAGCACGTGGAAGGGCCCACACTCTATCCTGATGGGCATTTTTCCCAGTGCTCCCGCTGACAGAGCCTCCTCGAGTGTGTGTGTGATCAACGTGAAAGGCCCCCTTCCTCTTCCGCCTCTCCCCTTTCCCCCCCTCCCAGTGACACTCAGCTATTACACAAGCCTCTAGAGTTAGGTGCACCTGCTCCCTTCAGGCTGGTGCTACCTCTTTTAAGTGGCCCGGTTCCCTTCCCCAGTCTGCCCCTGCTACACATAGTTATAAAAAGGGGCACAGGTGCAGCTGACCACCACATCCATATCTAAGGGCCCCACATTCCCTTGTGTGGCTGCAAACCCTACAGCTGGGAGAGGGTAAAGGAGTGGGGGCGGCATTCCATCTTCTGTACCAGGACCCATTCCAACCTAGCTATGCGTCTACTTAAAACGTGCTTCAGTTCCATTTTCACCAGCACAACCATAATGGCTTTTTAAAATGAAGGCTGAGATTCTCAGAATTTTATTGTAAAATATGATTGTGGGCTTCAAGAACCCCCTAAAATTGTGCCATTTGCTATACGTCTTGGATCTGCTTCTATATAGGATTGAAAAACAGAGCACCCAACATTCAAATGGGGTTCAAAGTGAAGAAAGATACGTCTAGATCCAAGCTTTCTGACTCAGACCTCATCTCTAGATCATTTAAAACATCCCCTCCTCCTTTACAACTAGAGCTGAAACGAATAACGGCCACAATTCACTATCTGGTTAGATCTGCAGTATCTGCCAGTATTCAGAAAGGTCCGGTTAACCAGATTGATGATTCACTACGATACTGCAATAAAACATTTACTGCATTACCGTTTGCCCATAATTCCTTTCCTATTTACTCCCTGCCTGCTTCCCAGGACTGATTTTAGAGTAGCAATGGTTACGTGATAAGATGGTAATCACGTAACTGGTTACGTGATAAAATGGTAAGCACGTAACTAGTTACGTGATAAGATGGTAATATCGTAATACAGAAATGGTAACAGTAAACAAGTTAACTTTCATGGTATTGTCTAGTAAGAAAGTTCAGCAGTTAACTTCTGTGGTAACTTCTTTGCTATCAAATAACCACTGAACTAGCCAGAATACCAGATATTAACCATAGATAATTTAAATATTTTTTTTAGCTATTCAGTTCAGCTCTATCCAGAACCATTGTTTTCTCAATGGGGACAAAACTTAGGATCTCTTTAGCAGCAAATATACAGATCTTTGCCTTTTCAGCTAAACTTCTTTAGTTGTTCTTACAAGCAATCTCTGATCCTCTGCGTGGCCGTGCCAGTCACTAAAAGAGGAGGACATATTTACTGATATTTCTCCTTATACTGTCTCCTCCTTCTTCCTTTGTAACTCACCTAAGCATGTGTGCTCATCGGCAACTTCTCAACTTCATGAATGTACCTGTCTCCTCCTATGTTCCTGTTTCCCTTATTTCCCTTTCGTGTCCATCCTAGATTGTAAGCTCCTTGGGACATGGACCTCTCTCTAGTAATGACTGTTTAGTGCCAGGCACTATATGAAATAATAAATAATAATAATAATTAATAAATAATAAAACATGACCACATACTCTTAGCTACTGCACTGCATGAGCTTGAGAAAAGTGGTTTAATCAGTCACGTGTGTTTAGGGCTTTCAGATGTTGACCTGGGGTATCCTGGGCCATGTTGGTGTCTAGCCTGGGCTCTCACCTCCTCTGCCCCTCAACCAAGGCAAAGCGGGTGACAGCAGGTTAGAACATGTGTTTGCAGGCAAAGGTCCGCATTTCCACCCTTCTCACAAGATGGAATCTGCGCGTCTTTTGAGTCCCTGACTTCCCCGTGGTGTCATCAGGCCCACATTAACGCGTGTGAGAAAGTGGACTTAGTTACAGGGAGAGAAGGGGGATTCTGAGTGATAGAACAGTAGACAGAGCATCAGCAAGCAGTTTGTGGGGATGAGGAGCTAGGGAAAGCCTGATAGAAGAGGTACGTTTTTAGAAGGGAGTCAATAGAGCATATGTGTTCAGAGAGGAAGTTTCATAGGGGGCAGCATAGGGGAAGGGGCAAAGATGCTTTAGGGAGCAGGAGACTCGAAAGCAGGTGAGAGTGGCGGCCGAAAAGGTACAAAGTTCCTGAGTGGGAACATAGCAAGAAATGAGGGAAGAAAGATAGGGAGGACCAAGGCCATGAAAAGCCGTGAAGGTGAAAACAAGGATGCAAGGAAGGAGAGGGAGCTGGTGGAGGTACAAGAGGGGCTGAACATGATTAAAGTCACAAGCAAGGTGAGTGACTAGCAGCAGAATCTGGCTTCTGCCCCCTTCACTCCACTGAAACTGCCCTTGCCAAGATAACCTATAATCTACTTGTCGCTAAATCTAAGCGCCTTTACTCCATTCTTGTCCTCCTTGACCTCTCTGCTGACTTTGACACTGTTGACCACTCACTCCTACTGGACTCTCTCCGCTCCCTAGGCTTCTGTGGCTCTGTCCTTGACTGGTTCTCCTCCTACCTCTCTGACCGCTCCTTTAATGTGTCTCTTCCCTCCCCCTCTCGGCTGGGATTCCCCAAGGCTCTGTCCTTGGCCCACTCCTCTTCTCTATCTACACCCTGACCCTTGGCAAACTCATTGCCTCCCATGGCTTCCAATATCACCTCTATGCTGATGACACTCAACTCTCTCTCTCCACCCCCTCTCTCTCCCCGTTTGTACAAGCTTGCCTCATCAACTGTCTCTCTGATATCTCCGCCTGGATGTCCCAACGTCAGCTCAAGCTCAACATGGCTAAGACTGAACTCCTTATTTTTCCTCCCAAACCTTCCTCTCCCTCTTCCCTGTCCATCCTTATCGATGGGGTCACCATCCGTCCCGTTCCCCAAGTCCGTAGCTTGGGCTTCGTCTTCGACACTCACCTTTCCTTTAAACCTTACATCGACTCTGTTGCCAAGTCCGGTCGATTTGCCCTCCATAACATTGCTCGGATTCGCCCCTTTCTCTGTCTCCTCAGCCAAAACCCTTGTTCACGTCATGGTCATCTCTCGTCTTGACTGCTGTAACCTCCTCCTTACTGTCCTCCCCCACTTTCACCTGTCCCCCCTTATCTCCATCCAAAACTCCACTGCTAGGGTCATCCACTGCTAGGGTCATCCACGTGCAGCCTCTCCTCTCCTCACTTCACTTGCTCCCCCTTCAACAACGCATCCTTCACAAACTCCTGGTGTTCACGTACAAACCCTTCACAACCTGGCTCCCTCTTACCTCTCAGCCCTAGTCTCCTTACACACTCCTGCACGCACTCTCCGCTCCTCCTCTGTCCCCTCCCTCGCTCTCCCTCATCTCCCCTGCTCCCCTAACCGCCTTCCTCCCTTCTCCCTTGCTGCTCCCCATGCCTGGAACTCCCTCCCTCCCCACATCCGCCTTGCCCCCTCCCTCCGCACCTTCAAATCCCTCCTCAAAACCCACCTCTTTTTCGCCGCCTTTCCCAACGCCTGCTAGAACTTTCCTTCAATATTTACTGTCTGCTCTCCCCGCAGACTCCTCCCTTTCTGCAACTAAGCCAAGCACGTGCACCTGAGACTTCGCATCTGCTGAATGTTATTTATCCCATGTCTCTGCCTATGTCCCCTCTCCTTGTCTCCCCCCTCCATGTCTATTAGATTGTAAGCCGTAGGCAGGGACCACATCATTCTTATTGTTCTGTAAAGGTACATAGGTGGTGCTATACAAATGCTGCTGCTAATAATAATAATAATAATGAATAGCCAACTCAGAACATTTTAAAGATATTCTGGGTTGAATGTTATAAATTCTTGTTTGCTGGATTTCAAAGCTAATGTGACCTGTCAAGTACCTCTTTATTTGCTGTAATACTAGAAATTATTTTTGCTTTACTGTTTGTATTAGAGTAGCATTCAGACACCCAAGTCAGGATAAGTGTTGTTAAGGAAAAGCTGCTACCCCAAAGAACATACATAATAATTCAAGGTAAGACAAGAAAATGAAACTAAAGCATATTGTCTTATTAGGTATTTATTTTATAAGAGATAGAGGGAAAATAGTTTCTCTTTTGTATCCATTATATTTAAGCTCTATAAATAAAATCTAGCCTCATTTTTAAGTGCTGGCCTCATCTGGTGCAGAAACTACATCCTGATTTGAGTTCAGCATCTGTTCTCAGTGGTTGAGTGCCTAGAGAGCAGTGGGTTCTGAAGTCAGATGCAGTCATGTCTCACCCCATGAGACAGAATAATTGCTGAGGCAAAAGAAACATTTGTCAAAACAGGGGCCTTAAAAACAACTACCAAATAGCACAGGCTGATTTTACTTGTCACCTAAGCAGATGCCAACAGCCAGCCTGGAAATAGTCTGTGGTTCAAGCTGGATGTCAGGGGGCAAATTCTGTGCTCATCTCTACCACAAACCTGATGGGGATCTTGTGCAGAACCAAGGCCACTTTTAGACATGCTCCCCCGGCCCCCCGGCACACACATTCTGGCTGCAGGGGGGAATGCGCAGCCAGGATATGTGTGGGAATCGGCTGGTCTAAAAGCCCACCCCCACCCCCCCAGCACGGCTTTGCTGGCAGAGACGTGCAGGGATGCAGAGCAGGAAATCGAGCTCTGCATCTCTGCTGGCAAAGCCGCTGTGGGGGCGCTTTCAGACCAGCCAATCCCCGCACATATTCTGGCTGCTTATCAGCCCCCCCAGCCCCGCAGCCAGAATGTGTATGCGGGGGGGAGGGGGGATTTCTTAAAGTGGCCTTAGTTCTGCACATGCTCATTCTACTTCCATACCTTACAAAGGCATTAAGAAGCTACATTTGTTATTTTTTTAAAAACAAAACCAAGATAGAGATGAAATGAATAATTTGTGTGAATACCAAGACTGACTAATTCTATTTGTTTCTTCTCCAGTGAAGACAATACAAAATGCAAGTTACTTCCCTCTCTGTATTCCTGAATATTATCTGCCATCCAAATATCTGAATAAAAACATCCAGACCAAAAAGATTATTCATTTATCCATATATGTGAATATTTCATTTTGCATATTTGAATTTTTATTCAGCCATCTTGGTTAGATATTTTGTTATTTAATTAAGTTAATATCGAGGTCTTTCAAATGTGATTTAAAAAATAATGCGCGAGCCGCAATTCCAACGACATCCGGTGCATCTAAACACCTCGCCCCCGTGCGACTTTTCTAAAAGTGCGTTTTTCACTGCACTAGATTGGCCGACTCATCTAAAAGTGGCCAAAGATTGTTTGGATATTCAGCAGTGCATCCAACTACACAAATAATCCTTGTGAATGTAGAATGGAATATTCATTTAAACCCTAATTTTAAGAGATGAAAACATTTTTCCAAGCCATGCTCTTCTCCTGCTACTGCTGCCAAGAAGCTCAGGTCTTCTCCCTGATAGTTTCTTGCTTCTCAGTGTTGCAGATGCTCAATTTTCCTTTCAAACATATCTGTGTTCAACCATTCTTTTCCTCTCAGCTAATAGCGTACTATTGATATCTCCCCTAGACTCAAGCATGGGAGAGGGATTACCACTTGTGCTTTTAATAAAACAGAAATAGCTGCTACACAACAGACAGAAAATGAAAACCCTTAACCAGCGGAGCAAAAAGGTGAAGAATGGGAATATGTGCACTCAGAATCCTGGATAAGGTATATGGCTTTAAAAGCAGGGATAAGAAGGCTTTTATATACAGAAAAAAGATGTTTAGGGACAGGAAATCTGCATCCACCATTTCCCTTGAGATGGCAGCTCAGCATAGCCCATCTTTGGGTTTTTGTATACGTTTTTGTCTTGCTCCTTTGGAAAATGGTGAGAAAATAACAGTTTCTGTTTCTGCTCCAGTAGCTTACTCCATGTATTAATTACAGTATGTTTAAAGGAAGTCTTCCACCTCCTCATGCTGTACCTGGTTTGTGGCTAGAAGGATTTAATTTTCAGTGCTGTCAATCTGAAGTTCAGCAGTAGTGCTGAAGTCTAACAAAAAGGGGGATGGAAAATGAGCACCTTGCAGAAAGAGAATGTTTTGATACCACTGCGGCCCCTGAATCTTGTATCAGCAGCAGCACTGCAGTATATCCTGAGCAGGATCAGAGGCTGTACCCAAACTGGTAATATGGCTAATATTTAAAGGTTTTAATATTTAAATTTAATATTTAAAGCTTGTTTATTTAATATTTAAAGCTTTAACATTTAAAGGCTTGGCTGCATTATATCAGTGACCTAACAGCCTCACATCTCCACATGCCACTCCAAATAAAGATCAACCCATTATCATCCCCATCTAACTTGTGCTCCAATTTAAGACACTACCAGGCACACTCACCTAGCAGACAAGTAGAGGCTGATTGTAGCATTTTGGCTACAAGCCCAATGACTTGGAAGAGATATTCAAAGTTACTTCACTTGTTTCCTAATGTGCATAGTTTTATGAAGGATAAATAACCAGGAGATGCATACAACAGGAACAGTAGACACTGGACACGTTTCTGAAGGATAGGTCCGGCCCCACGTCTGCTGGCTTTTCGCCGAGCCTGCAAGACCTGGCTGTTCGCCCAGGCCTTTGGAGGGGAGGGTGGGATAGTTGGGAATAAATCTGGATTTTTTAAGATTTTTAAAAATATTTTGTAGTTTTGGATTTTTATTGGATTTTATTGTTATATATTTTTTGACTTTGTAAGCTGCCCTCAGAAGTCATAGGCATGAGGGGGGCGGCTAAAAAATATAAATAAATAAATAAATAAGCTGGGCATCCATAAGCAGGGACCCGAGTTCACTGCACCAAAAAATCTTAAATTCTGCAACCAGTGAAGCCAAATTCTGCAAATTCACCGCAAGCATTCATATTTGCATAATTAACTTTATTTGCATAACTATGCATGCTGGGAAGCAAATTTGCAACAGGTTTGACATAGAATCACAACTTTGCTAATCAAACACAACTCAAATCCTCTGGAATTTCAGGACCCCAGAATTCCCACCTCATATTAAAACCCCAGACCCTCCCTCACCCAAACACAGGGCTTTCAGACCCCACCCACCCACAATTCATATTCCAGGTGCCTATTTACCCTCAAGTCATGGTCACACCTCCTGGACAGATGGCAGCTGTAGTAGCAGTTTTAGTTTGGGGTCAAGCGACAAGTTTATGCCTGAGCCAGGATTTAAAGATCCTGCAGACAGCGCGCACTGCAGTGTCACTGCAATTTCAGCATGATACTGCGAGGATTGGCTGATTCTGCAAAAATCACTGCAGATTGCAGCAACGCAGTCAACTCGGGTCCCTGTCCAGAAGGCACCACTGCAGCCCAGTAGGTGGGTAGTGGGTGGGGAGGTGCTTGTGTAAAAGCACCCTAAGGTACATACGCAGACAGGCAGCAACATAAATGTCTGTACAAGCAGCTGTGAGACTATGGTGACTCCACTGATTGCAGCATGTGATAGGTTAGCATGTGTTTATCATTGCCTCTGGTAACACCCCAAATACAAAATGATGCAGTGATATCTGTCAGTCTGTAGGCAGCCTGAAAAAAATAGACCTGAGAGAGGTCTGAACCAGCTCATACGTATCATTGGGCAAAGTGATACTATTTCCCTGGCCTTAAAGAGCAAAATGAAGTTTTGTGAAGTCAGCAGACTCTAGGTTAATCGCTTTCAGTAGGTAAACAGGAGGGAAAGTGTGATGAAGCAGGACCTATGGCCCTATAAGAAAGTCTGCTTCGCCACTAAGGCCCGACCCACAGAGGAGTATAAGAGGGCTGCAGGTCCAGGCAGTCTGGGCTTGGAGCAGAGCAGCGCAGACCTGGGCTCTGGAAGGGCTCCACATTCTACACTGGCCAAGGTACTAAAACACGCAGCCTGGCTGAAGTTTTGACAGCCTGGGACAAGGCTTGCCATGAAGAACCAGGGCTGAACCAGGCTGGGACCCACAAAAGGTGCAGCGGAGGAGGCAGTCAAGGGTAGGAGAAGCAAAGCAGTGGGAAAGAAAGACTGGAAGCAGGAGTACCCCAAGGACAGGGGAGCGGCAGACTGAGGCCCTTTTCACACAGACAAGCGAACAATGATAAAATGGGTGTTACATTTTATTATACATGTTGCAGGACTGCATGTATGCTCTATTGGTGCCCTGCAACATGTGTAATAAAATGTAATACCCATTTAATCAGTGTTAGATTGTCTGTGTGAAAAGGGCCTGAGATGGAGGAAAACAGGCCTGGCACTGAGGACCTCTTGTGGACTGAGATCATACTGAACTTTGGTTGTGGGGCGGGGACCCCTACTATAGAACGGAGGAATTGCTGAGAGGCAAAATAAAAGCCATCCATTAGGAGTACTGGCTTGTGTTTTGACTGGTACATCACGAAGGACACGGCTCCTGAAGGAACCTACCTCTCTGGCAGCTAAGGGAGCCATTACAGAAAGTCAGCAGCTCACAAGGTATTCCGAGGAAAGGGTGGCTGATTGTAAACTGCTGACTGTCTCATTTGTTATAATTGTCACTATTTCACCCAAGGTTTTCAGCTGACCCAATTTTATTTGGATAGTCTCAATTTTCCCATTGTTGTCCTGAACAGGGAAGAAACTCCTATGCAGCCATGCCTCCTGATCGTTTCCTGAATGGGAGAAAGCCTAGCCACAGGCACCTCTTGCCTGGGTTGCTACCTCTGTTACTGGCCCTGTGTGAAGTAGCTTTCTTGTTCCACCCCACATTCTGGAGGTGCAGGCCAAAGAAGAGAAGCAGTAAAAGCAAACACCTACTCCTATGTGGAGGGCATGGAACTGCTGTACTGAGACAAAGCAGCTGTCAGCCAATGTACATTCAATCCCTTTTGTTGAGAGTCAGGTGTCATTGTTGCATATGAAAGTGCATTCTGTCGAGATCTTTCCTGTTCTATTCTGTACCGAGTCCCCTGCTGTTTTCCAAACCCTACTTTATCCCTGGAGTTTCACCATTATCATCCATGATTTGTCTGGAATTCTGACAGCTGTTGTCTGGAATTTCAATGGTTGTACATTGGCAATCCTAACTTGCAAGAAAGATGGATAATCATATTAGGAAGAACTGACTTATAAACACATTTTGGGATCTCAACTGGTGAAATTTCAAACAGTACTAACCCTTTCTCCCCACTTTCCTAAACTGATACTTTATTGAACTGCTTTGGGAAGAGCAGCATATACATTTAAATTTAAATAAATAAATAATGGTTACCTAAGGAATAGCAGTCTCCCCCTCAAAAACTGAGGAAAGAAATCTGCTATGATGTTAAGTGGTGGTGGTGGAATACTCTGTAGAATGAAGTGAGCACTCATGTGCTGATTATGTTGAAGTGGCTGCAGGTATAAGAAAGAGTTGCAGGAACACAATTCTCCTTAGAGCTGCGTTGAAGCTACAGTTCCCAGCAGAATCATGGACCTAACCTGGATCTAAGAAAAATTCTACTCCCCGATAGCCCACGGTTCTGGTTCTTTGAGTCAATCTGACCCGCCCTAAAGCAGAGAAACACTGCTCTGAGGATGAACGTTGTGTTACATTTCAAGGTCCTAACACTAACCAATATACAACGGTCTAAATAAATGACATCCCAACAGCACTCTGCTACACCCTATCAGACCAGAAAGAAAAACTGGCAACATCCACAGATTAACAGAAAGGAGATGAAAAGAGAGAGTGCTCCAAGGAATCGACTACAAAAATAGCTGTCAATAAAAAACAGTATAAAACAACAAAAAAAAGAGGGCATCTAGGAATTATGAAGGGGAAAACCTTGACCATGGAAAGAAATTTTAAGATAAATACAAGAGAGCCCAAAGGCTGGAACTGCCTCCCCGGTTGCCTTCCTATCTGGAGACTCTCAGCATGGACCTTATTATGCTTAGGTTGCTTTTTATATCAGAGAAAACCCATCCTGACAGCAACCGTGCTCTCCACCAGGAGGGCTCAGATAGGGATTTAAAAGCAGCACTAGAGTCTCTTTCTACCACTTTTTTCTGGTACGTTTTTCACTCTTTTTGAACTGTCATTTTGTTTAAAAGCTCACAGTTTAGCTTTGTTTCGAAGAAAGAAAATTTGAAGAATCTTTGCAGAGTTCTCATCAAATCACTAAGTCCCAGCCCTTCTGCATAATGTGACAGGTGCCCTGCCCCCTGGTAGCCAGAAGTTCTGCCTTCTGGATCAGGGTGGGTGGGACCAAAAGTCCTACCCCCCCCCAACCCCAGAGGGTCCTTATGCTGAAATTTGGCACAGTTTGCCAGTCAGGGACGGTGGGACCACAGGTCCTTACATGTGAGTTCGGGGATAGCTTGTGGGTCAGGAGGGTGGGATCTGACCCCGCGAGGTCCTTTGATGGGTATCACGTGAGGTCTCAACTCAGGAGAGCAAGCTGGAACAATCAGGCTCAGTTTGAGAGATCTGTCCCCTCCCATTCCGTAAAAAAGGGGCCAATGGAACAGCAGCTCATGGGTAGGTGGCATCAGGACCCCTCAAATATGTGTGAGGTCAAATATGTGACCCCTCAAACAACTCAGTCCTGCATACTGAACCAATTGTCGAAGTTTTCGTCATCCTGGGCCCCTCCCTTGCAGAGATCTGGGCCAATGGGATGGCGGTTCATGGAAAGGCAGGATGGGTAGAAGGAGGTCATGTGACTGCTCAATCAACTTAGCCCCCCCCAAACAATAAGAAAAGGTTTGGGGCTCCTAAGCCGTCCTAGGGCTCTCTGTCAATGTTCTCCATTGGGTGCTGCGTCAGCACCACCACCACATTCAGCAATCGTATATGAAAGAGGGGCCATTTTTTGAGATAAGCGTCTCTGAACACTGCCAATCAGAAAGGCCTTCACTACAGCTTACATGCAAAACCCCAAATGGCTTCCCTTCATGACGCTACCCCATGAGGCCTTTGAAGCTTGCTAATCCACCACTCATCGTCAGATGCGTACCTCCGGCATTGCTGAGCCACCCACACCAACGTAAAACCCCTATACCTTACCTTGGCGGTGCAACCCCTATGGTTGGTTTGACCACAGTACTCCCTTGAACTCCCCTAAGACAAGCATGAAAAGGAAAGAAAATTGCTGAAGCCATGATGAAAAGTACACAGCTGCCTGCTCAGGAACCTGTGTACGAGTCTACAGATATTCAAGCTAGCACTCCAACAGAAGATCCGGTGGTAAGTCACAGACATTCAGGGTTTGGTAAAGAGAAAAGCAGAGATTCACCAATGTTTATTTTTTATTTCAACAGGTAAATGATGACTTTCTAAAAGTTTTAGAGAGCTTAACCCCCCCCAACTCGGAAGGCGGGACTTCCAGCTACCAGGGGGCGGGGCACCTGCGACATTATGCAAAAGGGGCAGGGCTTAGTGATTTGATGAGAACGATACCCCTATACTACTGTGAGTGTTACTGTGAAATGATACAAAGAGTTTTGCCTCAGAAGGCAAAAGCTAAGATGCCCAGCAGAGCCCAAAGACACTGCCAGAGGTGGTGGCCAGGAGCAGAACTTTTTCTAGGCCAAGGTTGGGCATATCTCCTAATTCCGAAAGCTGCATTCATTTACCAAAATGGGACCAAAGAGTGTGGGTGTAGAGCCACAGTTTGCCCAGTTCTGGTCTATGTACTTATTTAGCCCTCATTATAGCCTTAACAACTGTGAACAAGGGGAGCACCATCCTCATTTTACAGAAGGGGAAGTGAGGCACTGAAAGTGATGAACAGCTACTTTGATCTAGCTCCACTTTATTTCAGTTGTACTTCTGTATTGTTCACAGAAACAGAGCACTAAATCAAAGTAATTGGGAAGTAGGAAGATAGCACAATGAAAATCCCCTCCACCTGCCAGACATCAACAGCTGATGGCAGGATGAGGCTGGGGGTGGGGGGCTTGTACTTGGTGTCTTCACTCAGGCAGAGACCTGCAAACTGCATAGATCTCTGCCTGGGTGAAGACAGTGCAAGCAGAGCTCCATTCTTCCAAAGACTTCCAGTTCCTGATGGGATGGAGGGGAGTCTGGCATCAGGGAAACTACTTTGGTTTATCTGTTCATTAGATTACACTGCAGTAACTACTTTGACCTAATGTTGTTTGCCAGAAGCCAGAGCATGGCCACATGACTTGTTCAATGTCACACTTGGATTCTGGGAATTTAACACATATCTCCTGAATCCCAGGTTGTTACCTTAATCTCTAGAGCATTTTTCTTCTCTCTTTCTTTGCTTCTTTCCCCCGCATCAGACTTCCTAGTTGAGTGGACATTTTTAACACGTGTCTCCTGTTCAAAGAAGCTGAATCAGTGGCGTGGTCACATTCCCTGAAACCAAGATGCACATTCTGCAGAGAGGCTTGCTCCACTCCCCCTGAATGCGTTTGGCAGTGCTTAGCATTGTCTGGGTCGGGGCGTTCAGAAGAAACTATGAACCTGGCCACAAAGGGCTGCCAAGCTTCCAAGTAATAGAGCTCGAAGGGACATCAAGTGTCATCTGTCCAGCCTCCTGAACCAATGCAGGATTCACAAGACTCAAACCACCTGCACAGAAAATCCATCCAACATGAAACAGAGTCTATAAAAAAAATCTACCACAAGTAGAGAACAGGACCAACCAGAGCACACCAATGCCTGAAATAATAGGGAACAATTTAATAAAAAGAAAAATCTAGATGTGTCAAACAGGTGGGCCACGCCCATACTGCAAGGAAAAGCAAAGCAAAACCAAAAAAACCCAACAACTTTATAGTCAACTGCTAATTTGCTCCAAAGGAAAATTCCTTCGTCTCCAAATAGGGCGACCAGTCAGATCCTGAGCATCCATGCAGGCTCCACCAGCCAGGCACCTGACATATAATTAATTATAGTACTTGGGCATCAGAATACCCCATCAGCCCCACCTCCAGTTATGGATAACTTTATGCTTCAGGAAGAAAGGGGAAAAAACAAAAAATCAAAACAAAATAGGGGTGGGGGTGGAATTTTCTCCTGTAGCATCAAATAGAACGTCTCACAAATCATGTGTCATAAATTTATCCAATTCTGCTTTAAAACTATTCAGGCTCTTTGCTCCCACAACTGTCCCTGGGAGTTTATTCCAGTACATCACTGCTCTAATGGTTAAAAAACATCATGCAGAGTAAATTTATTTATTACCAGCTTGTATCCATACCAGCTTGTATCTCATACACACGCTCACCTTTAGCTTTCAACACATCTTCCCCTTTCAGTTTCGTAACTCCCCTGATACACTTGTACAACATATCTCCTCTCAGACTCACCTCAGTCTTTCCTAGATTGAACACAAGGAGGCAATAACAATATCTGTCAATACAGGTATCACTGTCATGGTGCTCTCCTTCAACAGTCAAGATGGGCACAGATCGGGCTTGCAGGTATTGGGTCTCAAGGAACCCAAAACCACACGGATCTTCTCATCAACAACCACGTCGAACCCAACCAATGGAATACAGTCTCTTGAGACTTTGCAGCACTCTATATCAAAAGCCCCAGTAAGTCCCACCTGGAGTCCATCTATCTTCTCTGCAAAGAACGTCAAAACAAATTGGTTGATGCAGTCTGGCAAGCTGAAACAGTTGTGCTTTTCTATTTCCTGCAGCATCTATGTCCAAGGACAAGTGAAATCACTTGGCTTCAGTAATAGCTCTCCTGTATGCCCACATAACTTCTCTGTACAGCTCAAGATCAGTACTTGCATTGTCCAGAGATGGGCACCAAATACAGTTTCACAATAATTAGTTCAATTTTTTTAAAAAACAAAAACAATTGAAAGTCTTCAATTATGATTTTTGCACCCATAGCCGGACATCTCTAATGCACTGGGGTGTCAAGAGGATAAATATGGCTCTAAGTTAGCAGACTAAGTCATAATGAGATGCAATAGCTAGAAGCTACACGAATTCAGACTAAAACAAAACATGCAACTTCTAAAGTGAGGTTAGTATAATTAACCATTGGAACCACTCATGAAAGGATGTGTGGATTTTTCACCACTTGATGTCTAATGTAAGATCAGATTTATTTTTTCTGAAAGACCAGCTCAGCTGTATTGAAAGTTCTGGGTTTGATGCAGGAATTAAGAGAATGTTTGTGGTCCATGATATGCAGGAAGTTAGATTAGTTTAGGAGTGACCAAGAAATAGATCACAATCTACTGGAAAATCACATTTTAGTCTCCAATATAACACGGTGTGGGAGGAGGACCAGACCCTGAGATATTGTCTCTGGGAGGAGAGCAGGCTTTAGGGAGTCCCAGAGATGGGCTAATAGAGCTCCTCAAGAGAAGGCTCTCTCTACAGTGGAGTGCTCCTCTCGACTCCTGAGACTAGCTGTTGAGGTGCCCTAAAGCTGGGAACCAGTAGGAGGGGTCCCAGCCTAGAGTGCCAGAGCCAGCAGAAGTTCTGGTAGATCAACTGAGGTTGCCACCTCAGTTGGATCATGCGTACCATAAATCCCCTGGATTAGATGATCAGGGCTCTTTCTGCCTTTAAAATGTATGAATTAACGACTGGGAGGTACTTGGATAGCACAGAGGAATCTTTCACCCGCAATAAAATGTGTAACAGAGCACAGCAATATTATGCAAAGGTTTAAGGCAGGAAGTTAAAAATATTATATCCAGCTGAAACTGCGGAATGTAATAAATTTGGAATTTGGCCAGAATGCTGCTGTCAGTGCCATGTATTTCTGCAAAAATGTGCCATGAAAATCTTTACTGAGCACGAAGTCAGAGACACCTAGTTCTTATAAAGCCCTATTGATATCCCCAGCAGTTTGACACTTTCTCTGTCTCTATTTTTGCTGTTAATCTCTTTTACAGCACAGCGATGGGAGTCAGATAAGTACTTAGACACTTGGGGAGACGAGTGTTACATATCACAGGACAATTTTAGATAAAAATATTCCATGGCAAAACTGAAATTATATGGGAAGCGCAACTCTAAACAGCATGTGGCCAGAAGATCCAAGCAACTCGGACAGATACCACCATACTCAGTACGTGCAAATGTAAAAGGATATCTTAGAAAACATTAGAAATGTCAGACTGGGTCAGATCAATAGTCCATTTGTGACAACCTTTGGTTGCTTCCCAAACTAAACAACAGATCATGATGGTGTGATTCATTCCCTGCTATTTACCCCAGTTCCAGACAGTAAGAGGCTACATCCCCTGACAAACCTGAACAGTAGCCATTTATGGACCTATCTTCCAAGAACTTGTCCAATCCCTGCTTAAATCCAGCTATTCTATTAGACTTAACTTCCTCTGGCAACAAGTTCTACAAGCTAATTGTACTTTGAGTGAAAAAGTATTTCTGTTTGTGTGTTTTAAATCTGCTACCAGTTAGTTTCATAGAGCGTCCCCTAGTTCTAGTAATTAGTTCTAGAAGTTCTTGCAATACATTTGATATAGTTAAATGCACATTAAAAGGAGAGATAAGAGATCATCTTGGGAATCAGTAATTCCAATATAACTGCTCTTCCTCATGATCTATTGTGTCATGGGGAAATACACAATAATCAGAAACTGAAAATGCTTGACACCTAGGCCTGAAATGAGCAAGTGGGGCAATTGTTCCTGACAGAAACAGGTCATTCGCCTTCATTTGTGTGACAAGGAAACTTACCAGCTTTTTGCTGTTTTTTGCTATTTATGGCACTTCAAGTCGCTTGTCCGCCTAGCCTTGCCACCGTAAACAGTGCTGCAATTACTGCCTGCCTTAAATTGTGCTAATTTATAGCACTTAAAAGAGCTGTAAATTGATGGAAAACACAAGATGAAAATTGGTGAAAATGTTGGATATTGACAAAAAATGACAAAAATACCAGAAATTGACAAAAATGCTGGAAAACAGCAGATCCTGATCTTGCACTAGTGGAAGCGTGGAGTCAATGGATACTGAGGAAATACTGATGAACAGTCACAAGTTCTCCCAAAAGGTAGGTATTTCCCTATGGTACGAGAACACTTGTTCTCACCTCAGCTCTATCCTCCATCTCTTACCGAGCGGTTTCAAAATCCATGGATTACAGTAGGAATAGAATACTAGACATAAGCAGTACCTTTCATGCAGTATGGGACCCATTTCTAAAGTTTCTAAAGTACGTACATTGATTTTGACTACAGCATTCACTTATGTTATCTTTAAAATTTAATAATAAAGAATTATAAAATAATAAAATAAAAGAGATTAACAGCAAAAATAGAGACAGAGAAAGTGTCAAACTGCTGGGGATATCAATAGGGCTTTATAAGAACTAGGTGTCTCTGACTTCGTGCTCAGTAAAGATTTTCATGGCACATTTTTGCAGAAATACATGGCACTGACAGCAGCATTCTGGCCAAATTCCAAATTTATTACATTCCGTAGTTTCAGCTGAATATAATATTTTTAACTTCCTGCCTTAAACCTTTGCATAATATTGCTGTGCTCTGTTACACATTTTATTGCGGGTGAAAGATTCCTGCAGATGTAAAGCTGACAAAGTGCTTTCGGGTGCTTTAGAATGAAAGGTGCTATCTAAATGTAAAAATATAGTTTTTAGAAATCCTCAGTAGCAGACTAACTATTCACAATTACCATGCACACAACAGACTGATCAAGTTTCTCAATTTATCTACAGCACAGTACAACAAAGGCATGCCTGATTAACTCTGGTCTTTTAAACTGACTGCCAACCACTCTTCCTGAAAACCATGAAAGCACATTAATCTTTTGATAGAGTTGATGGTGCTGCCAAACAATTTTTATGCACAGAGAACTGTGCTAATCAGAAGTCAAAAATTACTATTTGGGTCAAAATTATGTTAATGGAGTTATTCCACAAAAGCTTAAACAAGATAAGAACAAGCAAGCTTGCAGATAAACCATCTATCTGAACTGCTAATACGCCCTTCACTCTAATCAGATCAGGACCAGTAATTCGATGCCCCATGTTGGAGCTCACCTGAGAGAAAAGATGGGGGATGGTCATGTCACTATTTGTGTTCAATTCCCAACTGTGCCATAGACTTGCCCAAAGCCATACAGGGAGTCTCTTATCCTCTCTGGCAGCAATCCACAAACCACTTACTCTAGAGTAGGTGTTTAGTGCACTGCAGCTTCTGTCTTCCAGTGAAGAAAGGGAAATATTGCCTGCACCTTAGATAGAAGACTCTTTGGGTGCAGCCACCCGAGACAGGCTGGGGAGGCCACCACTCTTTGGGTAGCCTTACCCCTCCCTGGGCAAATGAGCCACACAATGCAGTGGCTCGTGTGCCCAGGGCCCGCCAGACGTTTGCCGCTCCCCAATGTGGGGCAGGCAGCTGGCTGCTTCGCAATTCGTCCATAGGAAAATCCTGAGGATGCATCATGGAGCAGCCTTACCCTGCGTGGGGTAAGGCTCCCAAGACAGGGCAACCAGTGTAGCTGGGTGCGCTTGCCCCGCCACACTCAGAGCAAGGTAGTGGGGTCTTGAGCGACAGGCGATAGCGCCCATTGTGTGCAGCTACATCACAGCCAGGTGCCAGGTCTCAGTTAAGCCGGGGGAGGGAGGCATGGCAGGGCCAGGTGGTTGCTCCTCTGGGTGGCGCCTCAGCTCTGAGCCCTCCAGTTTCCCCATGCTCGAGTGCCTGGCTCCCTGCACTGGCCCACAGTGTGGTGAGGCCAACTGCCTGCTATGGGACCACACAGGGATTGGGCCTATGCAGCTTGTCTGACTGCACTCTTTGAGATAGGGACTTTCTTTTGCTAAGTTGCTTAGTCCGTGTCCAGTGCCTGGTGCAATGGGTCCCTGATATCAACTGGGAACTTAACTCTCACTGCAGCAGAAAATTAATAGCAAGTTGTTCCACAACACAATAGTACTGGAAGATTGTGATGTGCAATCTCCATTGCACAATTGTTTGGTATTTGTACCTCTAGACTCTGGGCAACTCCTGAGGCAGTAAGCGTTGGTCACATGAATTATATATAAATACTTGCAAACTCATTATCATATGGTGCCTGAAAACAATGATGCCAAGAGACACAGTTCTGGAGATTACAAGGAGATTGCTTTTGCCAGCAGAGTCTGAGCAGAGTAAAACTTATCAGGATGAGTTATGTCATCCTGATAAGAACAGACATTTCTTTATGTGGAATTGTTCGAGGAAACTGAGCAATCCACAGAAAGAGGGTTAAACAGAGACTCATAAAAAGAAATCCAGAATTCTAAGTGAAGCCTTGCAATAAAATCCAGTAAAACTAGCATCAGTGGAGACCAGAATCAGTACAGGAAGAGCTGTGGAAAGAGTTGGATTTTAGAAAGTAAAGTAAAACGGGGGACAAGATTCATTCATTCATTTCCTGTCTACTGTACCAACAATGCCCATTTGTGGGCATGAGCCCTTGCATGGTCAGTAACGCTGTAGAAGTCAACAGCAGGGTCGGCACCAGAGGGGAGGGCAGGTGCCCCCCCGGCACCGTGGTTACTTGAAGGAAAGGCATTTTTCACATACTCAAAAGTGCTTTTCTTTATTATTATCATGAGAGAGAGAGAGAGAGCGCGCGCGCGCGCGCGCGCACACACTCGCGCATGAAGTTCCCCTGGGCTCATTTCCCTCTGTTGGTGACAGAACAGTGTGAACATGTAGCAGCTAGGGATGGGCCAAAAGAACCGAGTTCAGAAATTCGGTTTGGTTCGAAAATCGAGTTTGGTTCGGAAGTTCGGTTTGGTCAACCAAACTATTCGAGTTCGGTCCGAACTCCAAACTTCCGAACAGAGTTCGGAAGTTCAAACCCCATTGAACTAAATGGAATATTATCTTATAGGGATGGGCGAACAGAACCAATTTCGGAAATTCGGTTTGAAAATCAAGTTTGGTTTGGAAGTTAGGTTTGGTCAACCGAACTGGTTGAGTTCAGTCCGATCTCCTGAATCGTGTTCGCCCATCCCTAGTAGCAACAGCATCTTAGGGTTGCCACCATTTCTTCTGGTCTTGTCTTGTGCCTTTAAAGGCAGCCTGACACAAAGAAATTAAAGGAGTGAAATAATCCCAGCTATCCACAATTACTTTGATTTTCCTAAAATGATGGGGAAAAGCATGTAATAATGATTTTATTGCTGGCCATAGGTTTTTGCAAATTCATTGAAAATTACAATTAATTTAAATACCATAGTAAGGTCAAAATACAAAATACAAGATGGGGAAAAGCTTTACCTACTTAATTTCTTCATGCCAACTGCAGCTACAGACACAGGAGCAGGGCAAGAAAATGGTGGCAACCTTACATGGGCCATTTTTACACAGGCGCCTCCCACCCATGAACAGAAAAAAAAGAGAGGTTACTTACCAGTAACTCACTTCTTTGGGAGAGCTCCACGTATTCTCACTATTGGGATTCACTTCCTGCTTCACAGATACTGGAAATCCTCTTGTCAGCAGTTTCCAGGCAGAAGATGACCTGGAAAGATCTAGAACAAGGTGAGGGCTCCGTCCCTCCCTCCCCCCTCCCGCTCTCGTGCGATCTGGAGCCCACGCTTTTCACAGAGCGGAAGTCTATAAAAGGGGGCGGAGCCCTCGCCACCTCAGTTCCTTCCAATCCCGTCCCAGGAAGACCCAACAGCGTACCTCCGAGACAGAGGGAAAGGCAGGTGGGTCGTGAGAATACGCGGAGCTCTCTTGAAGAACACAGTTACTGGTAAGTAACCTCTCTTTCTTCGAGGATCTCCGCGATTCTCACTATTGGGAGAGTGAGTAGCAGTAAAGAGACATACCTCAGGTGGAGGGTGTCAAGGAGGTTAGTCGAAGAGGGAATGAAAAACTGCTCTTCCCACTCCCGAATCTATTCTGGCTGCCAGATCTAGTGAATAGTGCTTGGTGAAGGTATGTACCGAAGACCACGTGGCAGCCTTGCAAATGTCCTGGATAGGAACTCCACGGAAGTTGGCAATCGATGTGGCGACTGCCCTGGTGGAATGAGCACAAAGATGAGAAGGGGGTGTCTTGCCCGCCCATTCATAGTACCTCTGTATGCAAAGAAGGATCCATTTAGATAGTCTCTGGGATGTAATCCTAACTCCTACTCGTTGGCCACCATAGGAGATGAATAAGGCATCAGATGCTCGGAAGGGGCGAGTGCGAGTGATGTAGAAGGCTAGGGCTCGTTTGACATCGAGGGTATGGAGAGTTCACTCAGCTCTGGAGTAATGTGGCTTTGGGAAAAAAACAGGTAAGGAGATGGATTGGTTTAAATGAAAGGGAGAAACCACCTTGGGGATGAACGACGGGTCCATTCTGAGGTCCACCTTGTCCTGGTGGAAATTAGTGTATGGAGGAGAAGCTCGAGAGCAGAGAGCTCAGAAATCCTCCTTGCAGAGGTAATAGCCAGCAGGAATGCTGTTTTAATAGAAAGGTTCTCTAGAGAGGCAGATGCCATAAGTTCAAAAGGAGGCCCCATCAATTTGCTGAGGACAAGGTTAAGGTCCCACGACAGGGTAGGGTGCGAAGAGGGAGGGAAAGAATTAATCAGTTCCCTCCAATAAGTTCTCATGAGGGAATGAGAGAAGAGCCTGTCTGTCCCGGCTGGGCGTAGTCGAGAGGAAAAGGCAGCAAGGTGTACCTTCAGAGAAGTGATGGAGAGTCCAGACTCGTGGAGGTATAACAGATAGCGGAAAACGTGGTTCATAGATAAATCATCTATGGAACAGGGCAGTGAGGCGCACCAGGACGAGAAACGGGCCCACTTAGCTGCATAGCAGGTTCGTGCAGAAGGGTGACGGGAGGTGAGCAGGATCTGCGCAACCTCCGGAGAGGCATCAACCATCACTGCCTGATTAACCAAGTGGAAAGATGCAGCGATCGTAGATTGTGGTGAAGGACAGTTCCTTGGTCTTGAGAGAGAGAAGGTTGGGTAGGAGAGGGAGAGTCACGATGTCCACTGACAGGGCCCGAAGCGTCTGGTATCAAGGTTGGCGTGGCCAAGCTGGAGCTATCAGAATTACGTGAGCACAGTCTGTTTGAATCTTGTGGAGAACCTTGTATATGAGGGGAACAGGTGGGAACACATAGAGCAAGGGCCCCCTCCAAGAGATGACGAAGGCGTCGGAGATCGAACTCTGCACTCTTCCTGCCTTGCAGCAAAAGTTGTAGTTTTGCGTTCTCTCGAGGGGCGAAAAGATCTATAGTGGGGGTTCCACATAACTGAAAGAGATTGGTCAAGACAGCATCATTTAGGGCCCACTTGTGTTGATTGGAAGATCTGCGACTGAGCTGATCCGCAAGGGAGTTGTCCTGGCCCGCTAGATGAACAGCCTGTAGATGTATGTTGTGGTAGATGCACCACGACCAGATGGCCTGGGCCTCCAGGGAGAGAAGTGTGGATCTCTCTCCACCCTGTTTGTTGATATACCACATCGCTGTGATGTTGTCCTTGAGTATTAAAACGCTCAGGCCTGCAATGTAGTTGAGAAAGGCTGTAAGAGACCAACGAATGGCCCTGAGTTGGAGAAAATTTATATGCATGAGTTTCTCCTCGTGAGACCATAGGCCGTGAACTGTGACCTGATTCATGCGCGCACCCCAACCTGTGAGCGAGGCATCGGTGGTATGGGAGACTTGTACTTGAGGGGGATCGAATGGCATGCCATTAAGTATGTGAGACAGATCGATCCACCAAAGAAGGTCGTCGCAGACCTCGCGCGGAATGGTTATTTGCATGGAGAGTGGATGAAGGGTGGGGTTGTAGACACATGCGACCCATTGTTGTAGCGGTCGAAAGTGTAGGCGGGCGTAAGAGATCACAGCTGTGGTTGCCGCCATAAGCCCCTCCAGACAGAGGAAGAAACGCGCAGGTCTCGTGGGTTTTGTTTGTAGGGCTGATATGGTTGACACAATGTCGTGGAATCTGTCCGGGGGTAGGAAGGCTTTTGTCTGTAAAGTGTTGAGAATTGCCCCTATAAACTGAAGCCGTTGGGTAGGTATGAGGTGTGACTTTTTGAAATTGATGAAGAAACCTAGATCCTGTAAGACTGCCACGGTAAGGTTGAGGTGGGTTATTAGAGTGTGAGTGGAAGGTGCTGCGAGCAGCCAGTTGTCCAAATACAGGAACACTCTCACTTTCAATGTCCTTAGGTGAGCTGCGACAACTGCCACGCACTTGGTGAACACCCTGGGCGCTGTGGAGAGGCCGAAAGGGAGGACAGAATACTGGAAGTGACAATCCCCTACAACAAAGCGTAAGTATCGTCTGTGAGCAACATTAATGGAAATGTGGAAATATGTGTCCTTTAGGTCAAGAGAGGCCAACCAGTCTCCTTGTTGTAGGCCAAAGAAAATGATGGGAAGGGAGGTCATGCGGAACTTACATTTCCTAATGTACTTGTTTAGTTGATGAAGGTCCAGGACAGGCCTGAAACCCTTGTCCTTTTGGGGAACCAGGAAATAGTTGGAATAGAATCCAGTATTCCGCTGTGACGGAGGGACCTCCTCAATAGCTCCTCTAGCAAGCAGCTCCTGAACCTCAAGTAGTATTTGAGGTTGGGGGGGGGGGCAAAGGGGTGGTGGTGGTGAGTCGGGTGGGAGTGTGTGGAATTGTATGTAGTAACCACAAGCAATTATCTCCCTAACCCAACGATCTGAGGTAAAAGAGACCCACTGATTGTAAAAGGGCCTGAGACGGTTGCAAAAGAGGAGGGAACGCTGTATAGCTCCCCTGACCTGAAAAACCTCAAAAACGCTGCGGGGGGGGGGGGGAGAGTCCAGTTGAGGAGGCGGAGGAAGACCTGCCTGTTTTGAGAACAGCCTACGAGATTGGTTAGATGGAGGCTGAGACTGCTGGTATTGAGGCGAGTACCATCTGTTGGACTAGTAAGAAGACTGGAAGCGATGTCTGGTCTGGTAAGGGTGTTAAGGGTAGAATGCAGAAGAAGGGTAGAAAGGCCTCTTTCTAGCTGAGTGGATGACCCCAGTTGAGCGAGCAGTCTGGCACATTTCTCTGACCTTCTTAAGGGTGTCGTCCGTGGATGCAGCAAAGAGCCCCTTCCCATAAAAAGGAAGGTCCTCTATGTGAGTTTTATTCTCAAGGGCTAAGGTGGTGGATCGCAGCCAAGCATGGTGCCTTTAATCGCAGAAGCCATGCCCCTGATACTTGAGTCAGCGATGTGCATGTTAGCGGTAAGCTGAAATTTTGCTATTTGTATGCCCTCTTGCTGGAGAGCCAAGATCTGGGCAGGGTCAGAGGCTCTGCTCAACTGGGACCATAGTCAGTGCTGGTAGCCACAAAGGGCAGACGCATAATTAGCAGCCCTTAGGGAAAGTGTCTCTGATGAGAAGATTTTCCTGCCTAGAACATCTAGGCTCCTACCCTCTCTATCCGCAGGGGAAGTTTGGATACCCCCTGCTCTCGATTTTAAGGAGGCTGCAGCTATAACCAGTGAGTTGGGTGCTGGGTGCTTGTAAAACATCTCTGCACCCTCTCTAGGTATCACATATAGGGAATCTGTGAGTTTGTTAGTGGGTAAAGCAGAGGATAGCTTTGCCCACACAGCTTTGGAAGGCTCCAAGAGTTGGTCAAGGATAGGGAGCATGATCTGTCCTGAATCTCCTGATCCCAAAATACCAAATACTGGCCCTGACTGAGACTTCTTAACCATCTTAGTGGGTAATTTAGGGAAGGCAGAGACGAGCCTTTTCAACAGTGTCTGAAAGGCCTTGCTATCTTCAGTAGAGAGGGGAGACGTGGGGTCAGAGATGGTGTCTGGAGGAGGAGGAGGAGATCGTCTCATCCTCCTCTTGCAGTGAAGACGAGGACGACACTGAGGCGGAGCACTCAGAAAGGTCTTAGCTTCAGGGGGAGCAGCTGGGGCTGGAGCGGGGCAGGTGCATCCCTAGATGAGGATGGGAGGCTAAGTAATGAATCAGTGAGAGAAAACCAAGCAGCTGGGTCTGACCTTGTGTCCTGTTGATAGACAGGAGGAGCCTGCTGCACCAACGGCGCTGTCTGTACCGCAGGTACCGATGGTACCGTAGCTTGGTTGAGACCCCAATGATGTGTCTGCGTCGGTGGAGCAGGGATGGATGCCTGCGGAGGAGAGTCTGGTGGAGGCCTGGAAACAGTAGCAGTAGGGGGTGTTCGAGGTGGTGCAGGAGGTACGTATTGGTAGGTAGGCTGGTAGTGAGTCTCTACCTGCATGGTATGACGACTTGCTCTGGGAATGGTGTCGGCTGTACTGGTAGTCCAGGTGCTCGTACCCATGGTATCGGCTGTAATCGTCCTGGTGGTACTGTGCGTCTCTGTAGGGAGAGTAGCAGGAGCACGAGGGACGGGAACGCTGATCCCTATAGGAGCGGAGCGGTTCCCTGTGCTGTAGGTCACGGAGCTCGCGTTCGGTGGGGAGGTCTGGCTCCGAGGCGTCTTCCTTGTGTAAGGATCTGGAGCGGGACTGCTGATGCCGGCGGTACCGGGTCTGGGAGGCCGACCGGGAGCGCCCGTGATGGTCCGCTGTAAGAGACAGGTCAGGCAGTGCTTGCTGAGTCGGCAGTACCGGGAGCGGTACTGGGGCAGGCATGGTAGGCCGAAAAGGCGGTACTGGGGGTGTCACCGGGACCTGTGCAAGCGGCTGAGATGCTGAAACTGGTTCAGAAAAAACAGTCTCAACCTGCAGCAAACGGGTTGAGACCATTGCGTCCGTACTTAGGGACCTCTTCTTCTTTCTCTTATGTTCTCCCTGCCGCCTGGAGTGACGCTCCTTAGGCTGAGTGTGCGAGGGAGACTGGACTATGGCACCGGGCGCGTCAGGCACCGTCGGTGCGGGTATCGGTGCCGAGGCCCCCTCTGCAGACTCCTGAGTCCGGGATTGCATGGCTGGGGGTGCAAGCAGATCCATGGGGGTTAGATGGCGAGAAGAGAACAACAGTGGCCCTTCTTTGATCCCCTGAAGCGCTTTTCGAGTAAGAAGCTCTTGCAGTCGCAAGGCTCTCGCTCTCTTGGTTCTGGAAGAGAGTTTAGCGCAATGAGGGCAGGTTCAAATGTTGTGCCTTTCTCCGAGACAGGCCAGGCAATGCTCATGAGTATCGCTCATGGAGAGTGTGGTGGGGCAGGAGGCGCACCGCTTAAAACCTGGCTGTTTGGGCATGCTTTGCCGACCTGAGGGCAGGCGGTAGGCCCTGGGGGAGGCCCCGTGGGGTGGGGCAGAGCCCTACTGCAACCTGTTAATATATTATTTATTATTATTATTATTATTATTATTATTTAGAAGCTGTCGTTAATAACATCCTTGTACTTTTTCTTTTTTAGTTTAAACTGAAAAACTACTGACAGTGCTGAAAAGTACGGAGGTCTTCCAACGCGACATGGTTGGAAGGAACGGAGGTGGCAAGGGCTCTGCCCCCTTTTATAGACTTCCGCTCCCACGCGATCTGGAACCAGCACTTTTCACAGAGCGGGAAAGGGGGGGGGGGGAGGAAGCCCTCACCTTGTTCTAGATCTTTCCAGGTCATCTTCTGCCTGGAAACTGCTGACAAGAGGCTTTCCGGTACCTGCGAAGCAGGAAGTGAATAGTGAGAATCGCGGAGATCCTCAAAGAACTGGGTCTTCATGAGTGGGAGGTGCCCGTGTACACACTGCGGCACACTCTTCTGCCACCGTGTGGGTGGGGGTGCATGCGCGCTCCTGCGAGCCACACACTGCTCACTCAGTGACTCAGCCCCTAAGCACAGAGCAATTTGTCAATTATCCCGGATTATCCCAGATTGCCTGGTTTTCTGGACAGCTCCAGTTGTCCTGGATGGAAAGGGAACCGGACCATACAGCATCCGGATTTCCCCTTCCATCCGAGTCTTCACCATTCTGCCCTTACTGGCTGCCCACAGCTGCGCTCTTTGCACTTCCGCCCAGTGTGGAAGTGCAGAGCACGCAGCTGCAGCCTGCTGGCGGGCTTTTTTGGCACATGTGGGTCGCGTATGCGCCACCGCCCCCTGTGATGATGTAGTAGAGCAGCCAGTTGAGAGTTGAGCTGGAGCGCGTGTGGACTGTAGCTGCTCCGGCTCAACTCTTCCTCCCGTCCCAGACCCTGCCGCGGCACCGCGAGTCGACCTGCCTGGCCTCGCTCCAATCCTCTTCCTCCTGGTGAATGGTTCGATGATCCTCCCCGGCTCCCCACTCCTAGTAAACCCCTCCTGACTTGCCCCCTCCCAGAAAACCCCCCGTTACCCCCTAGCAACCCCCCTACTCAGTAACCCCATGCACTACCTCCTCCGCTACCCTCTAGCAACCCCCCCAGCTCCCTCCTCCCATTAACCCCCCCGGTTCACCCCTTTGCTCCCCCTCCCAGCAACCCCCCTTCCGCTACCCCCTAGCAACCCCCCACCCACCCAATAATCTCCCATGCTACCCCCTAGTCCCCCCTCCCAAGGCTAAATCAGTTGTCCAGTTTTTCTATGCCTATCCTGTATGGGGCATGGGTTTTTCTGACAAACATCAAAAATACCTTTTTGCAGGCTATTCTAGAAGTTCTGCCTGGCACCCCGAAGGTGATCCTAAGATTGGAAGTCTGCTGTCTTCCATTAAAATACGTAGCGCTTTCTTCCTTTCTCAAATTTTGGGTTAAGTCAGTGCTATTTCCATTACAGGATGATTCACTTCTGAGTCTGGCACTAAAAACCAAGGCTGGCAAACTTTTGGACCAATTTAGCAGAATTAGAGACCCTAAAGTTGGGGTTCTCTAGCTCTGCTCTCAAATATGCAGGCTACAAGGCATCTCTGGCACTTATAAAACAAAGATTGTTGGATCAGCTCTCGCAAACAGAGAGGGCGTTGCTGTCCGCCCAGAAGGCTGTTTCTGAATATAAGCCATATAATCCGATGGGCGCTGGGACATGTTATTTATTTAAATGGACAGATTCTTCCAAAAGGACCATTTATACGAGATTAAGATGCGAAGCCCTCTCGCCGCTTTTTCTGGAAAGCCAGTATAAGGGAATCCCTCGAGAAAACCATTTTTGTGTTTTCTGTAAACTCAGGGAAATTGATACTTCCGCTCATATACTTCTCGACTGCCCTTTTCTTGCGGGTCTCCGATCTAAATATCTTGGAAGAGCCCTCTTAGATGCTGGTACCCTTCCACATGATAATTTAGTATTGTGACTGTCAAGCCCAATAGACTCTGATCTAACCGAAATTATACCATGCTATATTATGTTTAAATGCTACTGAAGTCCGGCCAATGGGTAAATGTTTATTGTTGTGAATGTCTCTTTCGGCGTGACTCAGTGCTGGATTTTGTGTTTTGTGTTCTGTTGCTGTATTGTATATATTTTGTCACATTTTGCTATAACTGATGGTTGAAGCAATAAAATTCTATTCTATTCTTAAAGTTCCCCCTCCTAGCAACCCCTCCCGGCTCCCCCCAGCAACATCCCTCCCTGAAACCCTCCAAGCTCTCCCCTTCCCAGCAACGCCCCCTCCAACCCCAACAACCGCCCCGGCTACACCCCCCTTGCAGTAATCCCCCGCTACCCCCCAATTACTCTATGGAGCAGAAGTATGGGCTTTGGATTTTGCCCAAGATTTGGACAAAATCCAGGCCAGATGCCTACGAACCTTGCTGGCAGTTCCAAATAGTGTACCATCAGCGGCTGTAAGGTTGGAGACAGGTGTAATTCCCTGGAGCTGTGCCCTGTGGGCCCGGGCCATAATTCTTTGACTGCGAATAAATTTTTTTGCTTTTCCTCCAAGAAGTCAGCATCTTTTTACCTATAGGCGTGCTGATCCTTTTGTAAATATATGGGGACATCAGATAAAAGCCAAGATATTACACATGGGCCTATCTGTTGAGGCTCTCACAAGGAAGGGGGAAAAGGCGGCCAAAGTGGAGATCAGCAATAGGCTACAGGATATCAGCAGGCAGGAGGATTATTCCAGGGCAGCTGGTTTGAGATCTCTGGCACACTATGGTAGCATAACTCCTGTTTCTCCAGGCATGGCAGCCTATTTGGGCAGACCATGCGGGTTCCAGAAAATTCATATGTTTCTGTTGGCACGGATGAACGCTCTTCCGACTAGGCTCCTTGAGGATAGATATGGGGGGCATTCCCCTTGCCCAGAGGATGTGTCCTTTTGATAATCTGACAGCTGAGACTGCTAAGCATATTCTCAGAGAGTGTCATTTGTATGATGGGCCTAGGACACGATGGCTGGCTAGGATCATGGGAAAATTGCCAGGGGGAACCCCCCCAGGAACTCTTAAGAGTGTTGCTTAATGATGTTTCACGGGACATAACATATGCAGTCATGGGCTTTCTGGTGAACGCATTTCAGGTTAGAGCTTTCTTTCTGGCCAATAAACCAAACTCTGAGGTTATTGCATCCCCTTTGTCGGGGGAGTAGGTTGCTTATCTCTCAACTGTGGTCTTGGGCTTCATGTGTTTTTACTTCTTTGTTTTTTATAATTATGTTTGGTGCTGTTAAGCCAAATATTATATATTATCTTATATTTTATTGAATGAGTTTTGCTGTATGTTGGGTTGTTGGGGTGGGTTGAAATAATGTTAAATATGATTATGTTTTGAACGTCTTGTTTTTGAATTTTTGAGTTTTTGAATTTTGAATAATATATATTGTTTGTTATATGCAAGGACCTATTTGGTCATGCAAATAAAGATATTTGATATTTGTTTCAATTTTTAAATTATCCCTACACATTTTCCTTAGTCTCCTGTTGATTAATATTTGAGTAAACCAGTAAACACCTCCTCCCTGGGCCTCAGCTCCAGTTGCTCAGGCACCCTTTAAAAGAGCTCTGATAAGCTCTTCTATTGCTCTGCCCTCAGGGGCTAAAAAAAGAGCCACAATTGCAATTTGCAATGGGACCAATTTGTCCCTCATAGGCTTACTTTCCTTTCCCTTTCCAGGTGGTCTCCTGTCAGTCAGTCATCCCTCCCTTGGCTCCTCCCACAGATAGAGCACACTCTGGCTCCTCCCAGTCCAGCCCACCTCAGCACCCCAGCCTCAACATACAAAGTACACACATCATTCAATTCAAGATCAGTTGTTAACCATCATGACAAGAATGATTCTGGAGTCAATTTCTCATGAAGTCAAGGAAGCTGAGGTTTTCGCTTTAATTGCTGATGAAATTAAAGACATACGTAAGCAGGAACAAATTTCAGTGGTTCTCCGTTACTGTTATAACGGCAAAATATATAAATGTTTTATTGGCTTCTGTCCACGTCATTCGCTGGATGCTCCTTCACTAGTAGTTATATAAAGAACACCTTAGCATGTTGTGGCATAGATGTCAAACACTGCATAGCACAAACCTATGATGGTGCCAGCCAGCGTAATGAGTGGAGCACTAAATGGAGTGCAGGCACTGTTTCTGAAAGAGGTACCACAAGACATCTATGTTCATTGTTTCAACCACAGGTTGAACTTAATTATTGGGTGTCTTTAGACATAACATCAGCGGGTGTCTGAATGTGTGTTTTGACCTTGATATGAACACCGGTTTGGCCCTGTGTTCACAATGTGGCGCTGCTTAGACACACAGCCCATCTTGGGGCAAATTGGTGTTTTGCTCACCACCCAATCTCAGCACACAAGCGCTGCTACCTCGTTCCCCGTGTTGTACCTGCTAACATGCCATGTGATATCATTAGACACAGTGTTGGCCTTGTGTTCAGCCGGAACATGCAAATTTTTCTTGTGATGCAATGGTGTTCACATTGCATGTTCAACAGGTGGCCAAATGCGTGTTGGGATTGTTATGGTGCTTACACCAACAGCCAAACACATGCTTGGGGTTTTTGACACCCGATCTTTGTTATGTCTAAAGACACCCATTGTTGATGTCTGTAAAAATATAGATGTTGTTGCAAACTTCTTTAGTCTTCTTCAGCAGCTGTATGTATTTGTATCCTGTTCTTATGTGCATTCACGTTTCACTGAATTGCAAAGAGAAACAGCGAGCAGAATTATTGAATTCAAAAAGTTGTCAGACACTCGCTGGGTGTATCAGATTGCATCATGTTTAGCTGTTAAATCAACACTTCCTATAATTTTATTGCTTCTGAATATAATCAGTAATGAATCGAATTCTGAGAGAAGTGTAGAGGCTCGTGGAATCCTAAACCATAAAGACTTTGGCTTTGTGTTTTGTCTGATTCTTTTTAGTGATGTGCTTCTTGAATTAATGTAGTATCAGATTACTTGCAAAAGTCAGATTGTGATGTGGCTCAAGCTTGCTTGCTTGTTAATTCTTTGATTGATAAATTGCAAAATCTGAGGGATCAGGAGGAGAATTTCAGCAAAATTATGTCTGATGTAAAGATTATTGCAAAAGAAAATGGCATCAAAATGCCAAAAGAAATGAGAATTCGTTATATCTCCAAACAATTTCGAAGCTATGTTACTGAACTGAACACAGCAGAAAATATGTGTCCAAAAACTGACCATGATTTTAAAGTTAATGTGTTCCTTCCTATTGTTGATTGCACTATTAGTGAACTTAAGAGAAGATTTATAGACAACTGCAATGTTTTGAATGGGGTTAGTGCTTTCAATCCCAAGTGCCATTACTTTCTTGATCCAGAAAAACTCAGACAGTTTGCAAGACATAATAGCTGTGATATGGATGGGTTTGAAGCAGAACTCAGATTATTTCCAAAGGTTCTAGATAGGTATGAACGAGAGAAACAAATAAAAATTGCCACAATGAACCAAGTGCTTAATCTTCTTGAAGAACTGAAAATGTCTTTCAGTGAACTCCATTGATTGTGTGCCATTGCCGTTACAATACCTCAATCAAGTGCTGGTTCTGAATGAAAATTTCCGTGTATGCGGCAAATTAAGACCTATTTGAAGAGCAGTATGGGTGATGAACGCCTAAGCAACACTGCCATACTGGCAATAGAAAAGAGCCTCTCCAAAGCCCTCGATCTTGAGGTTGTTGTTAACCGTTCTGCAGAATTGCATAAGAATCGGCGGATTCAACTTCTATAGGTCATCTGCACATGTGCTTTGCCTCAATTTACTTAGTCTCCTGTTCTCCCTGGTCCCTTCTCTGTCCTTGACTACCAGTCCTCCAGTTAACCAGATCCCTATTCTCTAGTTGTGCATGGCCCAGGGGCTACTGTTTGTTAGTTTCCTCTGAGTGGCTTATTGCATTCCTGGTTCCTCCTGCACTTACCAGTTCAAATGTAATTGTGTTTTCTGTATAAGAAATACATCAGTGTGTTTAGTCTGCTTAATTTGTACATTAAGGAAATGTTTGTGTACTGACAGACTTTAACTTGTTTGAAGGCCTTTTTCCTTATTGTAATTTAAACTTGGTTGGTTAATACTTTCTTTAAATTATACTACCTAAGTTAACTTCCTCAAAATCAATAGGACTTACTTCAGACATATTTTAGGAATTAGGATGGGAGTGTTAATGTGAAATATACTCTTTATTTCTCTTTCAGAAAACAAAACTCGCCCAAACAGAAATGCACTTCGCCCCTCCTGTGCACAACACCTCACAACCCTAATATTTTTTTCTGGTGCCGACCCTGGTCAACAGTGGTACATGACTCCTCCCAGGGGCGTAGCTAGGGTGGAATGGGCCCCTGGTCAAGAAGTCAAGATGGGTCCTCCTCTTTGTGTCCCACTGGCAGGGCTAGGGGTGCTGCCTGGCTCAGTGGGCCTGGGGGCGCTGCTATCAAACACATAAGACACCCAAAATGCAGCCAGCCTATTAATTTATTTTTATTTATTTATTTATTTAAAATTTATATCCTGCCGCTCCTGCCCATAGGGCAGTCCGGGGCGGCGAACAACATTCATTAAAATAATATAAAAATTTTAAAACAATTTAAAATTGAGTATGTGGGGAAAAGCCCCATCCCCATTAAGCACATTATGCCATGAAAAGAGACCTATATATAACCAGTTCAGTTGTGCCCCCATAATCAATTCACGCTGCCCCCCACCCCATAACCAGTTCATTTGCTCCCCTGGGGAAGCGTGAATTGATTCTGCAAATGAACTGGTTATGGGGTGGGGGTTTAAAGACAGTATTCCTGTTAGCAATAACTTCATTAAAAAGAGTTAATGAAATTGCAGCCATAATAATCTCAAAACCACATTTGCAGATTTTCCAAGATAGAATAGATATTGCTTTACATCTTAAATTCCTACCTAAGATAATATAAGTAAGACAGTTGTGAGAATGTGGCCCTTTTTACACGGGCCTCTCCCACCCATGAACACACAGACTGCTGCGTGTTCATCGGTGGGGGAGTCACGTGTGAACGATGCGGCGTGAGCACCCACAGTGAATGGGGGTGCATGCGGGTGCCTGCCTAACATGCATCCCCCCTCGTCCCCACGCACGGAACAACCAGGGAAAACAGTGGTTGCTCCACAGGTGCAGATGAGTGGGGGGTGAGAGGGGGGATGCGTGTGCGGCCGTGTGCCCACGCACCGGTACACCCACGGACACACACACACACACCCCCCGTTGGAGCTGTGTAAAAACAGCCTGTGAGGAGTCACATGACAAACAGAAGGTTGCTGCCTTGTAAACAAGGTTCTTCGAGATGGCTTCAAACATTCTCACAACATCCACCCTTCCAACCCCGCATGGAATTTGAATTTTTTTATATTCCTAGAAAGGGTTGGAAGGAACTGTCATTCTGAGGGGAGAGTGCTTTTTATACTACAGGAGCTTGAGACCAACATGTGATCTATTTTAATATGTTCAGCATGCACAACCCAGTTGTGAGAATATTGGGAGCCATCTTGAAGAACCTTCTTTACAAGGCAACAATCTTCTGATGACTCACATGTGGAGGAGTTGTTTGTAAACAAACAGCTTTATCTCCCAGTCCCATATGTGTTCGGCTGCTGCTGCTGCAGCAGCACTACTAGCAGGCAGAGGCAGGTGAGGGATAGGGATCCCCCCATGATGTGGGGGTGTCATGCACCCAGGCCTCCTCTAGCCCAGCCCATCCTGGCATGGGGCTGCCCCCATGGGGCCAGACATCGGGCCCCCTGGTGCCTAGCAGACCCCGGCCTTATGCTGGGTTCGCTCAATGGATGCTACGCCCCTGACTCCTCCATTAGGCAACACTGGAACAGATGCGACATTGTCTGCACTTCATCATAGACACAATTTGTATTTTGGGCCTGGCTGAGAGAATCCCATTTTTGAGATTTTCTTTGCAGCAGGACAGAACGTAAAACATTCCTGGACAGAATACAAGGTGGATAGGATCTAATCAAGTATCTACTCAATAATGAATTTCTATTGACAAGAGCTACACTGCAAAACATGTAACATTTAACAACATCTAATAGGTCAGAGTGACAATAACCGTGGGATCAGTATTATCAGAGTGACAATAACTGTGGGATCAGCATTAGGGGGCTTTGGTCAGCTTTTGAAGGGAGGCAGTTTTGGACTATGGAAATACAGAAACTACAGAAACCATGGATAGTTCCTTAAAGACATCAGCTCAGCGTGCAGCAGCAGTCAGAAAGGGAAACTGAATGCTAAGCATTATTGCAAAAGGAATAGAAAATAGAAGGGAAAATATCATAATGCCACTGTATGAATCTTTGGTATGACCCCACCTCGAATACTGTGTGCAGTTCTGGTCGCCCCATCTCATGGAAGATATAATAGAACTGGGAAAAGTTCAGAGAAGGGCAACAAGGATGATAGAAGGGATGGATCGACTTCTATATGAGGAGAGGCTGAACAGCTTAGGGCTGTTTAGCTTGGAGAAGAAGCAATTAAGGGGGATATGACAGAAGTTTATAAAACTTCTGTCATAGCGGTGTGGAACTAGGTTCCACACCGCTATGACAGAACCTATGACACCGCTAAAACCGCTATGACACCGCTAACACCACTATGACAGTCACTGCTCATGACTTCTGTCATGAGCGGTGTGGAAATAGGAAACTGACCTTTCTCACAAGAAAAGAACAAGGGGATATGCTCTGAAATTAAATGGTGGCAATTTTAAAACAAACAAAAGGAGGTACTTTTCCACTCAGCGGACAATACAGTTGTGGAACTCGTTGCCAAAGGAGGCAGTGAAAGCCAGCAGCATCACTAGCTTCAAACGGAAACCTGATAAATTCTTAAGAGGATAGAGCCACAAATGCTTACTAGTTGGGGCTTAAAGGCCCTGGCTACCAGTAGTTGGGAGAGGTTAGCAGGAGATAACTTGTACTTCTCTCGAGCTACTATAGTTGACCACTGTTGGAGACAGGATGCTGGGCTTGATGGACCATGGGTCTGACCGAGTGTGGCACTTCTTATGTTCGTATGCCTCTGCCTCCTGAGATTACACTGAAAAAGGAACAGCTGAGTTGGAACGAATAAAAAACATGATTTTCTTTTTAAAAATCTCTCTATTTTCTACCACTATGTATGAAAACCCCAGCTATTGCACTTCAAGTCTATGTTTACTAGGATGGTGGTTAGAAACCAACACCCCGGCTATAAATTTTCAGTTTCCCCAACTCTCATAATATTGCAAGTTGCACAGAACCTGTTGTTTTTCTGAGAGCTGTAACTTCTTGAAAGTAGTTCAGATACTATCTTTTACTGGACCAATGACTGTTGATGAGAATGTTCCAGCTTTTGGGCCACCTGTTTCAGGCATTAATTATTAATTATTATTATTATTATTATTATTAAACATTTATAAAGCGCCAGCCGCATGACCTGGTGCTGTACAGAACATAGAATCAGACGCGGTCCCTGCCTGTGGCACTAATGAGTCAGAACTACAGACTGAGTAAATGTAGAACAGATATAGAAAAAAGCAATCACTTAAAAGGGTGCAGTAAGGGGGGGAGGAGAAGCGGAAGTGTGGTATTATAAGATAAAAATTAAATGGCATTATATTTTGATAATAATAATACTATTTATATATCGCTCCCTTTCGAGCACTTCACAAAAAGTTAAAAACCAAATAAACAATTTAAATCAATTTAACATTTTAAAATAATTTAAAACAATGTTTAAAAATGTTAAAATGGGGCAGGAAAAAAGGAAGGAAACCATCAGTGGAAACTAAAAGCACCTAGAGAATAAATACGTTTTCAGGTGCTTTTTAAACTTAAGGAGACAAACATCCAGAGAGAGCGAGTTCCACACCAAGGGGCCTGCCACAGCAAAAGCCCACTGACTTCAGACGCGATGGCGGAACCCCCAAACAGCAGGCGGCTCCTACAGGTACCATCAGTGTGAGGTTTCAGAAGTAGGTCTTGAATACAGCCAGGGTCTAAACCTACCTCACAGGGTGGTTGTGAGGATTAAAGCTTGTATTAAAGTGGTCTATGTAAAGCGCTGCAAGTGCAATGGCAGGGGGATGCTATATAAAAAATATTATTATTATTATATATATGCTACATTTGCTCAGTCTGCAGTTCTAGCTCCTTACATATCTGAGGAAGGGCCCCACATTTCTGAGGAAGGGCCCCGTGTAACCCTAAAGCTTGCATACTCAACAGAAGTTGGTCCAATTACAGACAGCATCTGAACTACTGTGTCTCTATCTCTTACGTATTTTTTATTTTCTTATATAAAACATAAAACATGAACATAACACATTAACACCAAAAACATACAATCCTCACTAAGGTCCTTTTTACATGGATGCTCCCCCATCACCCATGTGTGTGGGTGCGTGGGGTGAATCTGTGTGATCGCCATGGCAAGTGGGTGGGGATGCGTGCTAAAGCCGGGGGCTGCTAGGTCCCAAGGGCTGCTGCCTGGCCCCACGGGGGAGTCCCGCGCCAGGGCTGGGCTGGAGGAGGCCTGGGTGCAGGGCACTCCCACATCATGGGGGGTCCCTATCCCTCACCTGCCTCTGCATACTAGTAGGATCGGACTGGGAGATAAAGCGGTTTGTAAACAACTCCTCCCCATATGAGTGATTAGAAGGTTGCTGCCTTGGCCTTGTAAAGAAAGTTCTTCGAGATGGATCCTAACATTCTCACAACTGGGTTGTGCATGCTCACCGTACTCAAATAATAGACCACGTATAAAAAGCGCTTTCCCCCTCAGAATGACAGTTCCTTCCAACCATTTCTAGGAATATAAGAAAATTCCATGCGGGGCTGGAAGGGTGGGTGTTGTGAGAATGTTAGGAGATATCTCGAAAAACCTTCTTTACAAGGTACCAACCTCCTGTTCTTCTTTGAGTGGCTCCTCCCAGGCCCTTTTTACACAGCTCCACGGCGTGGGTGTGTGTGTCTGTGGGCGTGCTGGTGCATGGACAGGGTGTGCACACGGCTGCACATGCATCCGCGCGCACCCACCCCATCCGCACCCATGGAGCAACCACCGTTTTCCCCGGTTGCCCCGTGCGTGGTGGGGTGAGTGAGGATGCATGTTAGGCAGGCGTGTGCACCCCTACTCACCGCAGGCACTGCATTGTTCACACGGGGCTCCCCCACCCATGAACAGGCAGAAATCTGCGTGTTCATGGGTGCGAGAGGCCCGTGTAAAAAGGGTCACATTCTCACAACTGTCTTACTTATACTATCTTAGGTAGGAATTTAGGATGTAAAGCAATATCTGTTCTATCTTGGAAAATCTGCAAATATGGTTCTGACATTATTATAGCTGCTATTTCACTAACTCTTCTTAATGAAAGTATTGCTAAGGAATACTGTCTTTAAACCCCCACCCCATAAATAGAGGTTACTTACCAGTAACTCTGTTCTTCGAGAGAGCTCCACGTATTCTCACTATTGGGATTCACTTCCTGCTTCGCAGGTACTGGAAAATCTCTTGTCAGCAGTTTCCAGGCAGAATAGAAGCCTGGAAAGATCTAGAACAAGGTGAGGCCTCCCTCCCTCCCCCCCCCCCTGCTCGGAAAAGCGCGGGCTCCAGATCGCGCGAGAGCAGGAGTCTATAAAAGGGGGCGGAGCCCTCGCTGCCTCAGTTCCTTCCAATCCTGTCCTGGGAAGACCTAATAAGGTGCCTCCGAGACAGAGGAGAAGGCTGGGCGGGTCGTGAGAATATGCGGAGCTCTCTCGAAGAACAGAGTTACTGGTAAGTAACCTCTATTTCTTCTTTGAGGATCTCCGCGATTCTCACTATTGGGAGAGTGAGTAGCAGTAAGAAAACCTACCTCCAGGAGGTGGGAGCGAGGAGGTCAGTCGAATAGAGACTGTAGGACTGCTCTACCCACATTCGAGTCCGATCTGGCCGCCAGGTCCAGGGAGTAATGCTTGGTAAAGGTGTGCACTGAGGACCAAGTGGCAGCTCTACAAATGTCCAGAATAGGGACTCCATGGAGATTAGCAAGAGAGGAGGCTACTGCTTTGGTGGAGTGTGGTCTAAGAGGGGAGGGAGCAGGCTTCCCCGCTAGTTCGTAGCACGTCTGGATGCAAAGTAAGATCCATTTCGATAGTCTTTGTGACAAAAGTTGAACCCCGATGTGTTGTCCGCCATGGGAAATAAACAGGGCGTCAGATGCTCTAATTGTACGAGTACGATTAATGTAAAAAGCAAGGGCTCGTTTGACATCGAGCGTATGCAGCGTCTGCTCTGCTTGGGAGGTATGAGGTTTCGGGAAGAAGACAGGCAAGGAAATTGTCTGGTTCAGATGAAAAGGAGTAGCTACTTTAGGAACGAAAGAGGGGTCCATTCTGAGATCTACTTTATCAGGGTGGAATCGAGTATACGGAGGAGATGCCCGGAGGGTGGAGAGTTCCAAGACTCTTCTGGCCGAGGTAATGGCGAGCAAAAAGGCTGTTTTGAGGGAAAGATGTTCTAGAGAACATGTGGCCATAGGCTCGAAAGGTGGTTCCATGAGCTTGGTCAAGACCAAATTGAGGTCCCACTGAGGGGCGGGCTGAGAAATCGGTGGAAACAAGTTTACCAATCCTCTCCAGAAAGTTTTACAATCCTCTCCAGAAAGTTTTAGTGAGAGGATGGGAGAAGAGAGAGTCTGTTCCCTGTGGTTGTAAACTGGAGGAAAGTGCTGCTAGATGCACCTTGAGGGACGAGATGGAAAGTCCAGAACCAAGGAGATGTAGCAAATATTTGAAGACGTGGAGGAGAGATACAGAGGACAACGAGAGAGACAATGACTCGCACCAAGCTGAGAAACGAGACCACTTTGCGGCATAGCAGGCTCTGGTTAAGGGTCTGCGGGAGTTAAGTAGGATCCTCGTAATGTCGGCAGGGGCGTGGGGCATCACGGTTGGATCAACCAGGCGGAGAGGTGTAGCACCTGTAGGTCATGGTGTAGGATCATGCCTTGTTGGCGAGAGAGAAGATCGGGTCGAAGTGGAAGAAGAATGGAGTCCACTGCCAGGCTCTGTAGGGTCTGGAACCACGGTTGGCGGGGCCAAGCTGGGGCTACCAGGATTACGTGTGCACGATCCATCTGTGCCTTGTGAAGGCACTTGTAAAGTAGAGGAATTGGGGTAAATGCATATAGCAAGGGCCCCTTCCAGGAGATGGCGAAGGCGTTGGAGATTGACCCCGGGGCTCTGCCCGCTCTGCTGCAAAACCTTTGTAGTTTTGCGTTCTGTTGAGTAGCGAACAGATCTATAGCTGGGGTGCCCCAAGTGGTGAAGATATTGTTGAGTACCTCGTCGCTGAGCGCCCATTCGTGTTGATCGGACGTCTTGCGGCTTAGGTGATCTGCCACGGTATTGTCCTGACCCGCTAGGTGAATAGCGTGGATGTGAATATGTCGTTCAATACACCATGTCCAAATCGTCTGGGCCTTGATCGAAAGATGAGAGGATCTGGCGCCACCCTGTTTGTTTACATACCACATAGCTGCGGTGTTGTCTGTAAGGATGAGGACATTTTGACCTTCAATGTCAGTGGCTAGAGCTCTGATCGGATCGCCCTGAGTTTCAGCACGTTGATGTGTAGGAGACTCTCCTCCTGGGACCAGAGGCCGTGGACCTTTATGTGGTTCATATGGGCTCCCCACCCCGTGAGGGATGCGTCGGTAGTAATGAACCTTGTCGGTTGCGGAGGGTCGAAGGGCATGCCGACTAGCAAGTGGTCTGGATCTATCCACCACTGGAGGTCTGTGAGGGTCCCTGGGATGGTCACTCGCAGGGATAGGGGGTGGCAGACCGGGGTGTAGACCTTCGCGAGCCACTGCTGTAGCGGTCGGAGGTGGAGGTGGGCATGTGGAGTCACCGCCATGGTGGCTGCCATGAGGCCCTGAAGACGGAGGAAGGATCGGATTGGCCTGGTAGGTCGGGTTGCTATGGCTGAAAGTGTGGACACTATGTTGTGGTATCTTTCTGTTGGTAGATAAACTCTGGAGTGTACGGTGTCCAGAACTGCACTGATGAACTGGAGCCTTTGCGAGGGTATCAAGTGAGATTTGTCGTGGTTGATTATGAAACATAAGGCTGTCAGAAGACCTAGAGTCCTTTGTAGGTGGTCTATCAGGGTGTTTCTGCAAGATGCTGCAAGCAGCCAATCGTCCAGGTATGGGAACACCCTCACCTTCATAGTCCTCAAATAAGCCACTACCACTGCTACGCATTTGGTGAAGACCCTTGGGGCTGTCGACAGTCCAAATGGTAGAACCGAGTACTGGTAGTGGTGGTGTCCTACAACAAAACGCAAGTATCTTCTGTGAGCAGCGTTAATAGAAATATGGAAGTAAGCGTCCTTGAGATCAAGGGAGGCCAACCAGTCTCCTTGCTGCAGGCCGAGGAAGATGATGGGAAGGGAGGTCATACGAAATTTAAATTTTTTAATGAACTTATTAAGACGGTGTAGGTCAAAGATGGGTCTGAACCCTTTATCTTTTTGGGGGACCAAGAAGTAGTTAGAGTAAAAACCTGAATTTCGTTCAGGAAGGGGGACTTCCTCTATGGTCCCTTTGGCTAGAGGTGCCTGTATTTCCAGAAGTATTTGAGGATTGGGGGGGAGCCCCCAGAGGGGTGGGGAGGGGAGTCAGGGGGAAGAATGTGGAATTGAATAGAGTATCCACGCGCTATAATCTCTCTAACCCATCGATCAGAGGTGAGGGAGGCCCAAAGGCGGTAAAACGGTCGGAGACGGTTATGAAAGGTTGGACGACGCTCGAGTTCTCCCTTGATCTCGGTTGGCCTAAAAAAGCTGCTTGGGTGTAGGGCCCACTGACGAGGTGGTGGAGGATCTACCCCTGCCCTTCTGTTTGGAGAATTTCCTCCGAGGTTGTGCCATGGAGGGCTGAGTGTGTTGGTATTGGGATGAATGCTGTCTGTTGGTCAGATAGGGCTGAGGGCGTTGCCTGGCCTGGTAAGGGGAGGCGGTCTGGTAAAAAGGCCGCTTTCTGGCAGATCGAATTACCCCTGTGGATCTGGTGGTTTGGCACATTTCCTTGACTTTTTTCAAGGTATCATCGGGGGAGGCAGCAAAGAGTCCCTCCTCATCGAAGGGGAGATCCTCAATATGGGTCTTGTTCTTGGGGGCCAAGGCAGTGGATCGAAGCCACGCGTGCTGCCTCAGGGTGATGGCTGAGGCCATGCCTCTTATATGCCTCTAACCATATTAGAGTCGGCGATATGCATGTTAGCTATTAGCTGGAACTGAGCTATCTGCATGCCTTCCTTTTGTAGGGCCAGGAATTGTGTCGGGACAGTGGCTCTGGCCAACTGTGACCAGAGCCAATGCGGATATCCACAAAGTGCAGAGCCGTAGTTGGCAGCACGCAGGGAGAGAGTCTCTGAAGAAAAGATTTTCCTGCCCAGAACGTCCAGACGTCTCCCTTCTCTGTCTGCAGGGGACGTTTGTATGCCACCGGCCCTAGATTTTAGGGAGGCCGTGGCTATAACAAGGGAATTGGGGGCCGGGTGTCTATAGAACATGGCTGCCCCTTCCCTGGGAATTGCGTATAGTGAATCCGCCAGCTTGTTAGTGGGCTGGGCGGAGGATGGTTTGGCCCAGACTGTCTTGGAGGGTTCCAGGAGTTGTTCGAGCATAGGGATCATGATCAGGCCAGATTCAACAGATCCCAGGATTCCGAAAATGGGTCCTGATTGGGACTTTTTAACTACCCTCGTAGGGAGCTTAGGAAGGGCAGCTACCAAGCGTCGTAGCATGGCCTGGAAGGCCTTGCTGTCTTCAGTGGAACAGGAGAGGCTAGGGTCAGAGATGGAGTCAGGTGGTGGTGGTGAGATAGTCTCATCCTCATCAATTTGAGAGGATGAGGACGAAGAGGTCAATCGCTCAGAGAGGGCCTCAACATCGGTGAGGATGGCAGGAGTGGTCGCCGATAGGGTTAGCCCTGGGTGGCTGTGGGATACCCAGGAGGGTGTTAAGAAGCGAAGGTTCACAGTGTGGGTCTAACCTTGTCTCCATTCCTCTCTGCAGTTCCACGTGGATCTCTGGTGCCAGCGGTACTGAGGGTACCGGTGCATGCCACTCTCCTCGAATTTGCTGTATGTCAGGGCTGGGTCTTGAACCCATGGCCCTTGGGGTGCTGAGCAGGCTCTCAGCACCCTGCGCCACCTGGTGGGCTTGTGAGGGTGTTGGGTTTTCCCCCTTCTGTCTCCCTTGTGTGCTTGCTCCCTGTGTGTCATGCCCCCTCCCAGCTGTAGCCAGTTGCCTTAGCCCTGCCTCCCAGCTTCCTGGTTGGCCACAGGAAGTATTTAAGCCTTGGTGTGGCCACAGGAAGCTGGTGGAGCAACGTCTCTTACCCCCTTCTCATTCTTGTGTGGTATATGTAAGAAGTACTTGTGTTGGCTGTTGTGTGTGTGATTCTTCTATGTGTCCCCTCTGCATGTGGAAAGACTGTGGCTTGTTTCCCCTGTGTTGTGCGT
>QEPC01015418.1:308038-324800 GCA_003113815.1 Sphenodon punctatus
CACTCCTTGAAGGTCCCCCCACGCTGCTCCCACCCCCCGAGGGTCCCCCCACACTGCTCCCACCCCCCGAGGGTGGGATCTTTAGCTGTGTGCTCGTTGTGGTGAGAAGGGGAATGGTGTGTGCTGGCCCCCCCTGCTGTTTAATATCTATTTAGCAGACCTTGTTAATTTTAGGAGGTCCGAAAAGACCCATGCTCCTAAAGTAGGGGACTACTCTCTGAACATTCTGCAATTTGCAGATGATATAGTCCTTATTTCACAGACTGCGATTGGGTTGAAGCGACTAACTGGTAAATTGGAGGAATACTGTACATTAAAAGGGCTGGTAGTCAATGCCCAGAAGTCAAAGATTATGATGCTGGGAATACGAAAGGCCCCGCTAAAGTGGAAAGTTGGGCAGCAGTCACTTGAGATAGTTCAGACATTCACCTATCTCGGAGTAACTTTTTCATCAAATGGTACATGGGGAAAACACATTCAGGGGCGGGCAATGAGAGAAACCCAGATGGCTGGCACAATAGGGAAAGCAGCCAGATTATCTTGGGGAGTCTCATTTGCCACGTTCCTGGGTGTGTATCGAACCAAGGTACCCCCTTCGGCAGTTTTTGGGATGTACATTATTCCCCATCAAGCGATTATACCACTGGAGAGGGTGCAGAACAAGTTTCTACGTCGGTTGCTCCAAGTGGGGAATGATGTACCTGGCCCAGTGTTGAGGGCAGAGACCAGCATGTTTTCTCTCCAACTGTATGCAAGGCTTGCTTTTCTGGGTTACTGGGTGAGATTGTTGTTCTTACAGGAGGACTCTTTGCCCCATCTATGCCTCCATGAGGAATTACTTTATGTGGGCCCTAGGGGATATGGGTGGCTTGGATACTTGGGGACTTTGTTCCATCCTATGGGTTTTCATCTAGTTACTTTTCAGGGAAAATGTTAAGAGGAATTAAAAGTGAACTACGGCTACGGTTGGAGGATACGGAGCGGCAGGAGGATCTGGCAGCGTTGGGGGATTGGAGGGTTGCTCCATGGCTAAAACAAATAAAGCTGGTATGGGGTCTAGAGGAGTACTTGAACAACCTGATGAATCGGAAACTTTGAAGATGTTATATGCTTCTTCGTTTCCAACAGGTGCAAACAGCAGTGCTGGAGGGTAGGCATAGGGGGGTCCCTTACCCTAAACGTATATGCTCATGCTCTTTAGGGGGTGTTGAGACTATGGAACATTTCTTGTTATTGTGTCCATATTATGAAATGCTTAGGCTAGTTTGGATTCTACCATTGGTTAGGGGGATAAGATCTATGGAGTCGGGGCAGGGCTATGAATGGCTTTTGCGGAAGCCAAATCCAGATGATGAAATGGTGTTGGCAACTTTTGTCTGGTTAGCCTCCAAACAACGGAAGGAGTCAAAGATAGATGTGCAGGGTACCCCATAGTGGAGTAAAGGAATGGGTGTTAAGCCTAATTGGTAGGGGAATGGATACCCCCCTTATGTAACTTAAATGGATGGTAATTTTTTATTGGTAATTTTGTATTGGGTAAAATGGGATTGATATTTGGCATCTGATATAGCGTGAGCACTCTGTAATAGTGCCCCAGGGGATAAGCTCCGCCGTGGTAACCCCCGTAGAAGAGCAAGGCGCCCCCGCCTCCCCCCCTCCCTTTTTTAGTATTTTGCTCCTTTGTATGGGCTCAGTTATAGAGGCTGGGTGAAATAAGTGCTGTATTCATGGTATAGGAAATGTGAAAGGAAATTATTTTAATAGGGCATGATGTTTCTTACGTATGGGATAATGGTATTGGATCATAATGAGCGTGGTTAATGGCAAAAGCCAGCCGCAATAAACAAATTGTATTGTATTTAAGCAGATGCTCTGGAAGCATGCAGGAGAGATGGGTTATTAGAAAGATGTTTAGCTTTTGCCTCTTTAGAATGTTTCTTCGGGAATGCCAAAGTCAACTATAGGTTTTGTTTAGTTGCCTTGGTATACGAGTGGTAATTCACCCATCTATGGCTGGGATATTTATTTACTTCTGATCTCTGATGCTGATAGGATGCTGTGCTGTATTTTGTGTTATGTTTATGTTTATTGTTTGTGTATTTGTGTTTTTGTCTGGCCATGGTGAAAGCCAGTGCTGAATAAACTGATTTGATTTGTTTTGAGCTGTGTGCTCACATTAATGCTGGAAATGGGGTGCGTTTGAGATCCCAAGATGTACCTGTGAGTCTGGAGAGCTTTAGCTGTGTGTTCACATTAATGCTGGAAATGGGGTGCTTTTGAGATCCTGAGATTTAACTGTGAGTCTGGTGATTCATGGGCCTTGAAATCCTCCCGCAACACACACACCCGCAGCAGAGGGCAAAAATACTGCTTCAGAAGGGATTTCTGAAGCAGGGATTGGGGTCCCTCCAACATACATGCAGCAAGTCCCTTCCTTCTGAAGCAGTGTTCTTAACCTCTGCTGCGTGTGTGTCTTTGCTAAAACTGCTTGTAAGTGAGGTTTAAGGTTGTCTGCCTGCTTTTAAACCTGCCTAACCTAACTGAAATTGCTTGATTAAGTAATCTAATGCCCATCCAACATTAACCCTTGGAACTCCTTGCTGCTGGGTTATGCCGCCTACCGTTGTCCTGGCTCCGCCTACCGTTGCTCTGGCTCCGCCCACCCGCTGGCCCACCGGCCTTACTGCCCCTCCAACCTCAACACCCACCAGCCGCCCCTGATAATATTGCTAAAATCTGGCCCTGCCTTACTGTTCCCACTGCAAAAACCCATGTCCACCACGCTCTAGTCGTCTCTCGCTTTGACTAGTGAAACTTCCTCCTTGCTGGTCTCCCCTGCTCTGATCTCGCCCCCTCATCTCTGTTCAGTGCTCTGCTATCAGTCATTCACCCTGCCCATCACTTTGAACACATTCAGACCCTCCTCTCTGCCCTGTACTGGCTCCCCCTACGGGAACGCATTCAGCACAAGCTCCTGGTTTACACCTTAAAGGCTCTTCGTGGCCTTGCTCCTCCATACCTTTCCGCTCTTGTAATCCCGTCACATTCCTGCCCAGGAGCATTATTCCTCCTCTGCTGCCACCCTCGCCTGCTCACGACTCCCTTGCTCCTATAAACATCTTTGCCCCTTCTCTCTTGCTGCCCCCATGCCTGGAATTCCCTCCCTAGACACATTTGTTCTGCTCCCTCCCTCCCAACTTTCAAATCCCCCTTGAAAACCTACCTCTTCTGTTAGGGTTCCCCAGGCTGCTTTCCCAGCAGACTCCTGGCACAGCCTTTGGCACTGCAGGAATCTGAGAGAGTCAAATGACGTGCAGCTCCTGTCTTGTGAGAAAGGCAGAAGTGCGGGTCTCCCACCGGCAAGCATGCATGTCAGACAGAGTAGAATTTCAGTCTGTTAATTTGCGTTATGAAAAGTAAGGTTTTCTTTAGCAGTGTAGATCTTAGAGCTGATCCGATTACTTATAGTCGTAACGTACACGTGTTTAACAAACTCTGACTCTGTGTCTGTGTCTTAGAGACAATAAAGAATTCTGAGTATGTCACCAATTCTGCATTCCTTTCATGTCTGGTCGAATACTGCAGTGCTGGAAGGTTAAGAATTATGGTTATGCACAGGGGTGCAAACCCTCTACAGCTGTGCCGTTCAATCCTCAAGAGTGCACAATTCCTGGGCCTCCCCTTCCCGCTCTGCACCCCTTTAGGTGCTGTTTTACATCCTGGAGGGGGTGGTGTATGTTGCATGGAAAGACTGAATATGAGGCGCAACCAGGAGGCAGTAACCTTGTCTCCTGCTTGCACCTCACACTCGGCGTCCCTTCCCTTGCATTGGGAGGGACAGGGTGTGTGTGCCAGGGGAGTCCATAGGGCATGACCGAGGGGAAGTGGTCAGGGAACTTGTCCCTCATCCCACTGTGCACACATTGCTACTTTGGATTGGATATGTATTTGGAATTCTTTTCAGAGTTTGTAGAGACAAAGTAATAAAGAGATATCTTTTATTCTCTAGTTCAGGGCTACGCTGAGCACTGCCCTCCCGGCCTAGTGTGGGATTTCGGAAGTGCGTGGTGTCACCTGCGTGGGGGCTCCAGAGCTCCTGCCCCCACCGAACTAATGGTCAGCCGTGGCTGGACCCGCCTCCATACGTCATGGTTTGGGGGGGGCTAGCATACTTTGGGACACAGGCTGCTTCGGTCTGCTTCCACGCCGACTGTGTCCTGCAGTGCTGCAGCTGGCTTGTAAGTATCACAGGGTTCCCGGGGAGGGTGGGGTCTGAAGGCTCGCTAATGGGGGGTGGGGAGGCTGCATGGGGAGGCTGCTTCATTGGGGGGCAGGGAGGCTAGGACCCCAGTCAGGCCAGCACAGATGACGGGGAGGTCCATTGACCGGTCCGAGGGCTCGCTCATTTATCCTCGCCGCCCCCTCCCCTGAGCTCATCCGGCTTTCCCAGCTGGAGGTGGGGGGAGTGATCGGCCTGCATGCTGCTGGTAATGGGGCTGCACAAGGGCAGTGGGGCCGGGGCAGCTGCCAGAGACCCAGGGCGGGCTAGTCCTTCTGGCCCAGGTTTTGCCATGTGGGTGGCTGCCCTCCCAGTTGGAGTTCAACCGGAGCCCCATGCCTGGGGGCCATTTCTTCTATTGGCCATGGACGCTGCCTCAGCCAGCCCCAGCCCCAAGCTAAGCCCACTCCACCCTCCTGCTGCTGCTGCCAAGAGGACTTAGCTCGAGGCTGGGGCAGGCCAAGGAACTACTGCCGCCCACATGCTTGCTTTCTCCCGCTCACCCCAATAGCACGCTCCCACTACTCTCACACACTGTGTGATTGTTTCAAAGGTCCTGTGTCACCGCCGCATGTGCACACACTGGGACTGGTCCACCATTTTCCTAGTCTGGCATGCTAGGACTACATTCCCCAGCATTCCAGACTAGGAAAATGGCGGCCCCTGCATGTGCACGCAGAGCGGCAACACGGAGCCTTTGAAACAATCACACAGTGGGTGTGAGTAGTGGAGGTGACAGCAGAGTGGGCTGAGGGGCGCCGGCCTAGCCGATGACCATTCCTTCCTTCCATCCAGCCAGGCTTCTCCAGCCACTTGGGAGGCACTCCCTTCCCCCAGAGTCCGAGCTGGGGACTCCCCCGCAGGGTGGAACAGCTGATCTTTGATTTTACCCCACACCAAGTGGCCTGCCCTGGCTCCTCTCCACTCCTCGCAGCTTGGGAAGGGTCGGTGCTGGCTGCGCCCCTAGGTGGGGGAGCCACATAGAAGAGGACCCTCCAAGTGAGTGAGTCTCTGCATGTGTGCGTGTGAGAGAGAGAGAGGTGATGGACTATGTCTGTAAGTGAGTGTGTCTGTGTGTGAGAGAGAAAGTGTGTAAGTTTGTGTGAGTGTGATGGGAGTTTCTTGGGAGTCTGTTGGGAGGGAAACTTCAAATACATTGAGACTTACAAAAGATGAAGCCTCTAGCTGGGGTGTACAACCAATACTTAGAGATATAACAGTGATAGGCACTCTTGAGAATTGTGGATAGCCCTCTAAAAGGGATACCACAAGATGGGGCCTGGACTTCTCAAAATGCTCAGGTGCTGCATGCTTACTGATAGCCTATTTCTTGTCCCAAAATTATGAATCAGTGATAACTGAATAGTAGGTTACAGTTTTCCAGCCTTGTAATTTTAGCAAGCATTTGAAAAAATGTATCACTCTATGTAGCTAGAACCTTACACGTTAAAATGCATTCCAAAAAGTCAGACAGGAAATATAAAAAGCCTGCCTAGAATATTATTTCACTAATTTAGATAAGTCAACTGAAAAGGCAATATTTGAGTAAAGCCTACCATTGGGTTGGCTCCACCCCTGGACCCATCTCCCCCTGGGAAATTGAAAAGTTTACACCCCACGTGAATTAGGAGCAGAAGACTCCTAAGGTCTAATGTCCATTCCTTCCTTTCATCCCCAAGCCAGGCTTCTCCAGTCACTTGGGAGGCACTCCCTTCCCCCAGAGCCCGAGCCGGGGACTCCCCTGCAGGGTGGAACGCCTGATCTTAGTTAATCGACCTTAGCTAAGAGTTAAAATGCCTAATGTTTGGTACTTGAGTGAGTGACAGTTTGCAGGCTGCACCCAACTCTTGATGCTGGAACGAGAGTGTCACTTTCTCTGGAATCTAAGACAAGCAGTTGAGCACCTAAGAAGCTAGCTTGCCTCTAACTAATTCCTTGTCCTCACCTTCAAGGCTCTTCATGGCCTTGCTCCTCCCTATTTTTCTGCTCTTGGGACAGAGGCTTGTCTCGAATTGTGACTGTTAATCTCCAGGCACATTGCTGGCACGATAAAAACAATAAGTGAAACACAACCTACAGCCCCACTCAGAACTACAGGACCCCAGCTACAGTCTATCACTCTGTCCTTCCTGTCTTCTTGTATCAGCCCTTCTTAAGCCTAATCAGGTTCCTCCCCTCCCCCCCCCGCCCCTTTACTCAATGTGAGGCCTCAGACCATTGAATAACAGGGAGGGTTTCCTGTAAGAGAAACCCTGCAGTTAGCAGCCATGATAACTCTTGCTGACTGACCCAAATGCACTTTGGAGTCTGAATCAGCTGGGAGCAGTAACAGCAACTTGTTTCTTTTGCCGCAAATGGAATCCATTTCCCTGAAAACTCTGTGGGGCGCCAAGGCTTTAAGCACAATTGTTTAAAAGTAGTAAGCCTTTCCTTTGCCAGCATCCCTCCCAATATAATGATGAACACACGTGCTGCTGCAATTAATTTACTCAGAAGGGCAGATATGCATTTAGGTTAAGGGTCTTCCAAGACATAGAAGTGCATTTCATGTTAAGGGTCTTCAAGACATAGGCTACTTTTAGACGAGTGTGATGCACTTGCGCAATGCGCTCATGTGACTTTTAAAAGTACCGTGCGCAGTGATTAGACGAGACTTCTCGCGCGTTACTGCCGCACGCGTATTTGTTAATACTGTCAATTAAATACCTCAATCTACCTATTAAACACCTATTAAAAGAATGTGCGAGTGGAGATAACGTGCAAGAAGTCTCGTCTAATCGCCACCTGCAGTACTTTTAAAAGTCGCGTGAGCACATTGCGTGCCCCGCTCGTCTAAAAGCAGCCATAGAGGGGCAGAGTCAGAATCACAGGGTTTGTAGGGACTTCAAGAGTCAAGGGATGTGTCTAGAACTATTGACTGTACAGCGCCAGGTACACAGCTGGCACTATATTAATAAATAATAATAACAACAATACTATTAATAATCTAGTCCAATCCACTAGTCCAATAATCTAGTCCAATCCCTTCCCCAGGTTTATGCTGGGACCTTAACTGTAAATATTTTGAGATATAACCATGTGACTTTTTGCCTTTAAAATTTTCAATTCATAGTGTAGGGGGACGAGGGGGTTAAATTAGAAGGCAATGGTGTGCATGCTGTGCTGACAGAAATGTGAATATCAAACAAGCCAAAATTCAGATATTTGTTTTGTTTCTTTAAAATCCTATTTCTCAAACCCTGACAATAAGACTCTATAATGGAAAGTCCCGTTCTGTTTATTCAGTGTCATGGTTACACCATATAGATCACTTTTTTGTGCTTCTATTTATTCTTTTCAATTTAATATATGCTCTGTGCTGTTCATTTCAGTATCACATTGCTTTGGAGTATTGCTTTACATACTGTGCTGCAAAGAGTTGGTGTTTGCTTCACATTCCTGACCAATCTCAACAGAAATCTTTGTCTTCAACTCCAAAGTGGTAACATGAGAGATAAACGAGGTTATCAAATTTATTTCACTGTGACAGCTCTTGGCCAATTCCCCTTAGACAGAACTCATCAAGAAGAGTAGCATTTTCGGATCCTGTTTTAACTCGGCCTCTGCTAAAGGTGACCTGAAGAAGGAGGGATAAAAGTTGCATTTGTACCCCTTTGTTCTGCTTGCTTGCTGTTTTAAAAATATCAAGAACATCTCAAATCTGACCTTCCTTGGTTTGATAAGGACTCAGTAAAAGGCTCCGCTCCTCTATCTCAGCTTTTGACTGAAACAGAGAAGGAGTGAAATCCCAAGTGATCCTAAAGCACAAGGGCTTTTCATTGCTTCTTAAAAGTACACTTATTTTAATTCAAAAAAGTTTTACACGTCCTGAATAAAAGTCACTTTACAGCCCCATGTTTTTCACAAATGCAAAATAAAATGATGCAACAAGAAATCCAACCCATAAAATCAAATCAAAGTGAAAACAAAAATGCCGCTCTTGCTGGCGCACAGTAGAACCACCTTGAACAGGTGGTAGATGGCGCGCCATCCCCTCTATCCCACAGGCAGCATTCCATCATGGCACTGCCTGTACACACCGCTAGCATCAAAACACAGCTCTGCCGCCAGGACTCGCATTCAGAGTTTTTAAAATTAAAATAAAAAGCTATAACCAAAAAATCCAGAAAACAACAGAGAATTTCACAAGGCTATAAACAACTTTCCCTCGTGATTACCTAGCTGCTGCATGCCAGCTATCTCCGATGTCACAGATAAGCTCTCCAGTGGCTTGCGTGCACCAAGGGTTCTGGGGAATTATTTCACTGCCAGCCAAATGCAGACTGGCCACAAGGAAGTACACACACCTGTAGTCTAGACATCCCTAGAGTTTCCATTCCTGTCTTCATTTATTTTGTTTTTCATTCTATTCCTGGTTTCCCCTCAATGTATTTTTTGTTTTAAATTATAAAAAAAAAATCCACACAATACAGGGAACATGTTTACCTAGCCTGCATCTATTTTATCATTTCCCCTTACTGTCTATATAAGTTTTAAGTTCTGGTGAATTTTTTTCCTGGCAGCTTTCCCACAAGTGATTGCTTCCTGATATACTTATCCCAAATTGCTCAGTCTTTAGTTCTGACTAAGAATGGACGTCATGGATATGGAATAATCCAGAACTGTTCGTAACGGGAAGTTACGGATTAATCGATATCCATCCATACTGAACTGCAACAAGTGTGTTGCAGTTCAGTTTCAAATCTATTAAATAATAATTAAAAAATCTGTAGCCGCACATGCACAAAATGGCCATCAGACCGTTCTGAGCATGTGCCGCTTTTCCTAAAATGGCGATAGAAGCATCGCCATTTTGGAAAAGGGCAGCTAGTCGGTACATGTGCAGTGGCCATGTGAATGCAGAGACTGGCTGCCCTATTCCAAAATGGCAGTGACACTGCTGCCACCATTTTGGAAAAGGGCATGCATATGCAGAAAGGTCTGATGGCCATTTTGTGCATCCCCAGTTATTTTTTTAATGTTTATTCTCAAGGCCGTTTTAATTGCCAGAGGCAAAGGGCAGCTAGTCGGTACATGTGCAGTGGCCATGTGAATGCAGAGACTGGCTGCCCTATTCCAAAATGGCAGTGACACTGCTGCCACCATTTTGGAAAAGGGCATGCATATGCAGAAAGGTCTGATGGCCATTTTGTGCATCCCCAGTTATTTTTTTAATGTTTATTCTTTTTTGTGTTTTAATTGATTTAATTACGGATCCTTATTACGGATAATAATTGTACGTAATACGGATCTGTATCTGTAATTCCCTCTGGACATCCATCCCTAGTTCCAACTCTACATGCTTGATGAAGGGACCCCGTGTGGTCTGAAAGGTCACCAACAGGAGTTCGCCAAATGAATAATATCATTTGAAGTACTTCTTCTCCATCTATTAACATTTCTATGCACTCTTTAGTACATGGTCTCTTTCCTCCTTCTAACTGGCTCTCTCAATCCCTATGCTGGAGCCTTGTTACCAGCATAAGTTTTTGTATCATTTAAATGTTGGAATATATGTTCTCAGAGCATAGTAATACTTTGATGAAGATTGATACATCCGTAAAGTGCAAATGACTGGATAAATCAGTGTTTGCTAAACAACAACTTTAAAAGCAAGAATAGCTGCAAGCCAAAGCGGCCGCTAAATTCAGTTATTTTAGGGCTGTCACAAACATTCCTGTGGGTCAAAAATCCTTCAGTTTTCAGAAATATCATACAAACTCTGAAAAATCCTATGCAAAATCTGAATTGCCAAATAGTGTAGAAATATGTCTATACCCATAAATGATGTATATTTACATGATCAAGTGATCTTGGAAGGCAGCATTCTGTCATATAGCGTACATGTAAGCTTCAGCAAAAGCACGTGATCATTAATCTTCTCCTTTGGGATTTCACGTAAAGCTGACAATTTCTACTTCCACCAGTAACGCTTATTTACTAAACCCTGGATTGGTCTTAAAGCTACAAAAAATAAATAAAAGTGTTTACCCCAACTTTTTACATTAACATACACCATTTTCATCCAGATCTTAATTGTCTAAAATAGACTCTCTTAATCTTTCCCATTTCAAGTTTGCTTTCTAGAGGGCTTTCCCATCTCTAGTGTTTATCTATCATTAGTAAAGTTAACAGCTATAGACAGCTTCCATACTTAACAAGACACACAAAGCAAATTGGCAATGTTTGAACATTCTTACCAAATGAAATGACATGACTAATATATATATATATATATATATACACACACACACACTCAGTAATAGAACAAAGACCCTTTGTTACCCTTCCATAGGGTTTTGTAAATCTCCTCCTCTGTCTATTCATACTGTGTTGGAATGTTGTTCATTTAGAAAAGGGTAAATTTAGATATATTCTGCAAGCATGGACATTTTGGAGATATGTTACTGAATTGGGAGACTGCTCAGCCTCGCTAATTAAGAGATATTTTAGCAGGATCTTACTTGATATTTAAAAACCTGCGCATTTAAAAAAATTAGTTAAGTGCCAATAGAATTTCAACATCCTTTAGCATTAACAAACAAATATTGGGAGGCAGCATGCATCCACTTTTAAGGAGAAGGAAATTTTAGCTCAAATTAGGGAGCAAGAGAGCCCAGCTTCATTAGTACAAGAGAAACAAAGTATTGCACTTGAAATGGCTTGGTGCAGCTCTGTAATGAGAACTCTGAGAAGCAGGCCTTCGGCAGCCTGCTCCTACATTAGATATATATTTGTTTGGCAGCACTTACTGGCATTCCTGCAGCGAATTATAAGCCAAGAAACTCTACTGACAATAAATCCTACCTGAAGCTTCATTTTCCAGCATGAATGCATGTGTGTATCCTTAGTGTGGTTTCCCCATGTTGCATGACTCCTGTTATCCAGACTAAAGAGACCAGAGCTGTGCAAGCACAGCTGCTGACTGCCCTACATTTGCCTGCAGATGAAGAGAAAGAGTTGGTACTGTACTTGCCTGGGCTTGCTTAAGCAATAAGTACCCTAAGTATAAACACTAGTGTAGCTCAAACAGGACTAACTACTTCCTCCAGCTGATCCCAGTGAAAGGAGCCACTGATGAATAATGTATGGCAACATGCTCCATTCCTCCAGTAGCTGATTTCCCCCTCCCCCTCCCAAAATAAAAGGAATTTGTAGTGCAAAAATCCTTAGTAGGTAAAGTGTACAAAAGCTGTTACTCTGCAAGTGGGGAAGGTAACTGCTCCCTCACCTGCTGCCCCCACCACTCCCTTCACCACCTACATAATACCCATGAGATTTTTTTTTAAAAAAAAGTTTGGTTTTTTTTTTTGGATCTGTACAGTCATCAGCAGAATAACGATCATGTTTAACACTGGGTCCCAGACAACACACTCCTCAAAAGTTCACTTGAGGGTTTATTTCCGATATCCCATGGGGCAGGGGACTTAAACAAGTCACATCCAGAAGTGAAGACAGCAAATGATCTTGCAGACCTCAGAAAACTATAGCATCCTGACTAGCAAGTGAATTAACAGTTACATACCAGAAACTGGTTGTTCAGACACAATTGGTGAGGGGAAAGCCTCCTGCTTCCTCTCCCACACAAACAAATCCCTCCTGAAGACCCACCTTTTCCTCGCTGCCTTTCCCAATGCCTGCTAGTCTTTCCCCGTACACTTACTGTCTGCCCTCCTCTGCAGACTTCTGCCACCAACCTCTTTGTAACCAAGCCACGCATACACACCTGAGACTTTGCATCCGCTTAAATGTTTGTTTGTCTTCTCCCGTCTCTCCCACTGTCCCCTTTCCCTGTCTCCCCCTCTTTGTCTTTTAGATTGTAAGCCACAGGCAGGGAACGCGTCTAATTCTATGTTCTGTACAGCACCAGGTCACACGACTGGTGCTATATAAATGTTTATAATAATAATAATAATAATAATAATAATAATAAAGTCCACATGCTTCTCCTCTGGGTAGAGCTCAGCTATTTGTGGCCACAACTGTGCAGTACTGCCAAACCCAAATATTCAAAAAATCACAAGTCAAGTCTCCCAAAAATACTAACATAATAAAAAAGAGAGAGATTTTTTAAAAAAAAAAAAATCATAAATTTGAGGTTTTCTTAGTCTCGTGAGCCTTTACAGCAGAAGTCGGTGTGTGTTATCTCTTAGGATTCCAAGTGGGATTACACCATCTGCAGACAAGGGTCTGAATTCAGTCATACCAAACTCATGAGTTCCAGCACAATATGTTTATTTGCAGATGAAGCCAACCGATTGCGACAGAGTCTGTTTATGAACCTATGCCATGGCTGTGCGGGCAGCAAAGAAGCAATTCTTTGCTGCTCTCATACCGTCTGCCAAGCCACATCCAGGTGAGCTTTTCTAGGTGATGAGGGGGTTGGTCAATCTGGCTTCCCTCCGCCTGGAACTGGAATCTTCCAGTGCTCGCTGTGACTTGTTTGCTGACTTTTTTGTAGATAGAATCGCTCAAATTCATCACAACTTCGCCACTGCGTTTATGGCAGTAGGAGAACCAGAGGTAATTGAAGCCCCGTATTGTCCTGTTTTATGGGATCAGTTTCGGTGGGTGTTGTCCTCCAGTGCGGAGGATGTCCTTGGGGCTGTCAGGGCCACCTATTGTGAACTGGACACTTGCCCATCTTGACTGGTTATGGCCAGCTAGGAGAAGGCCGTAGCTTGCTGGGATAGTCAATGCCTCCCTTAGGGAGGGCAAAGGGCTGGGATGCCTCAAGGGAGCAGTAGTGCGGCCTCTGCTCAAAAAACCATCATTGGACGTTGACTCCCTGGCCACCTATCAGCCAGTCTCTAACCTTCCCTTTTTAGGGAAGGTTATTGAGCGGGTAGTGGCCCAGCAGCTTCAGGGGCATCTGGATCAAATCAGCTTCATAGATTCCTCGCAGTCTTGCTTTCGTCCGGGTTATGGCACTGAGACTGCACTTGTGGCCTTGGTTGACGACCTCTACCATGAGCTGGACCAGGGCCATTCTACCCTGTTGATCCTTTCAACTGCATCTGATACCGAGCCGGGGTGGACGGAACTGTTCTTGAATGGTTCCGTTCCTTCCTGGCCGGGAGAACTCAACGTGTTATGCTGGGTGATTGTTCATCTTCTCCCCTGGACCTCACGTGTGGAGTTCTGCAAGGCTCTATTTTGTCCCCTCTCCTGTTCAACAAGCCTTTGGGTGAGGTTGTCAGAAGGTTCGGTGTGCGGTGTCATCAATATGCTGATGACACCCAACTGTACCTCCCTTTTTCAACTGACCCAGGCCCGGCAGTCTCGGTGCTTACCCGATGTCTGACAGCTGTGGGGGACTGGATAGAGGACGAGCCACCTGAAGCTGAATCCTGACAAGACGGAGGTGATGCTGGTGGGAGGAGCCGAGAAAGTGGTGGCACCCATCATCGATGGGGTCCGCCCTCCGTTGGTTCCTCAGCTTCGTAGTCTAATGGTGCTTAGAGTACGAAGGTCTCAGACTCGGACCTTGCCACCATCATCCATGCTTTTATCACCTAAAGACTAGACTACTGCAACATGGTCTACGCAGGGCTACCCTTGGTGACAATCCGGAGACTGCAGCTGGTGCAGAATGTGGCGGCCCATTTCCTTATGGGGACGGGTCGCCATGATCACATTACACTAGTGCTCTGTTCTCCGCATTGGCTGCTGATAATCTTCCAGGCCCGATTCAAGGTGTTGGTTTTGACCTACAAAGCCCTAAATGGCCTGGGCTCTGCCTATCTGCAGGATCATTTTATCCTCCGGGGTTTGGATTGACCCCTGCGGTTGGCTGGGAGCACCCTCCTTGGGGTCCCCCAGGTATCCTGGGTTGGCTACTATGAGGAGGGTGTTCTCAGTGGCCGCATTGCAGCTGTGGAACTCCCTCCCGACAGAGGTCCGACTGTCCACGGACCTCCCCTTTCTGAAGACAACCTAAGACCTGGCTGTTCCACCAGGCTTTTGGTGACGGAGATGGGTGGGGGGGTTGGGTGTGGTGGAGATGTTTGTTATGCTTTGTGGGGGGTTTTATTGCTGTGTTTTTAGTGGTTTTGGTTGTACCATGTTGTTTTTAAGATACTATGAGATGCCCTGAGCTGCTGTGGCAGGACGGGGCGGTAAATAAATCTAATAAGGAACTAAGGGCCCTATGTTCAGGATGGCAGAAGTCTAGGATCAAGTACAAAATTAGCATCTGACTTTTTAGTTGTAGCATGTTGTTTTTAAGATGTTATGAGCTACCCTGAGCTGCTGTGGCAGGAGGGGCGGCAAATAAATCTAATAAAACATACATACGTAACTAAGGGCCCTATGTTCAGGATCAAGTACAAAAATTGACATCTGACTTTTACAAACTCTATTCCTAAGCATGATTATTGTGGGGTCTGTTCTTTTGCAAATTCAAGAATTGTCTCAACAGCTTTATTCTGACCGGAGGGGGGCTAACACTATGGTCTACTTAGTACTGGCTAAGAGGAGTAAAATTGATGGAAAGTGCCATAAAGTGTCGTAAAATGATGGAAAATTATGTAAATCAATGGAAAAACCCAGAAATGACAAAAAATTATGGAAATGGATGAAAACTGGTAAAACAAATTGCAGGGGCTGATCTTGCAATGGTAGAAGCACAGACTCACTGACTGGTGAGGAAATACCAATGAACAGTTGCAAGTGCTCCTGAAAAGTAGATTTTTCCCGATAGTAAGGGAACACTTGTTCCCTCCTCAGCTCTATTTGGAACTCTGAGGCTAGGGTATTGCAGTGCACTCTACAGGGAGGCTGCCCTGGATGACTATTCAGAAGCTACAGCTGGTGCAGAACACAGCAGCCTACCTTCTGTTGGGGGTTAGTCACTGAGAGTACATTACGCCTGTGCTTCAGACTCTGCAGTGGCTCCCAATAGCTTTCCGAACAAACACAAGCTGCTGGTTTTGACCTATAAAGCCTGAAATGGTCTGGGCTTCACATATTTGAAAGACTGCCTCCTCCCCTATGCTCCATCATGTTCCCTTAAGTTAGCCAGGAGTGCCCTCTTGTAAGTACCATCAGCACATTAAGTCCAGATGGTAAGGGTACAGAGAGAGGCATTCTTGGTGGCTGCGCTACAATTACTGAGCTGCCTTCACCTGGAGGTATCCTGCTTTGTAGGCGAGGAATTGGAAGAGCTGTTACAAATCAATGTGACGTTGGAGGAAGTTCTAGGGCAAATTGACAAACTGAATACTAACAAGTTCCCAGGGCCAGATGGTATTCACCCCAGAGTTCTGAAGGAACTCAAATATGAAATCGCAGACTTACTGTTAGTCATTTGTAACCTGTCACTAAAATCTGCCACTGTACCCGAGGACTGGAGGGTGGCAAATGTAACCCTCCTCCTTCAATATTTATTTGCGTGACCGTAGGTCATTGCATATTTGAAAACTTTACAAATCTAAATCAACAAATGTAACCCCGATATTTGGGAACTAAGCCGGGCAAAATGGTAGAAACCATCATTAAATGGTGGAAACCATCATTAAAGGTCAGAATTATAGGGCATGTTGATAAACATGGCTTAATGGGGAAGAGTCAACACGGATTTAGTAAAGGTAAGTCATGCTTCACTAACCTGTTGGAATTCTTTGAGGGTGTAAATAAGCATGTGGACAAGGGGAGATGCAGTAGATATAGTGTACCTAGATTTCCAGAAAGCATTTGATAAGGTCCCTCATGAGAGACTCTTGAGAAACTTAAAAAGTCATGGGATAGGAGGTAGTGTCTTACTATGGATCAGAAACTGGTTAAAAGATAGAAAGCAAAGGGTTGGACTAAATGGTCAGTTTTCATAATGGAGAGATGTAAAAAGTGGTGTGCCTTAGGGATCTGTATTGGGACCGATGCTGTTTAATGCATTCATTAATGATTTGGAAAAGGGTGTTAAGAGTGAGGTGATCAAATTTGCAGATGACACCAAGTTATTCAAGGTAGTTAAAACACGAGCAGACTGTGAGGAACTGCAACAGGATCTTATGACACTGGGTGCCTGGGCCTCTAAATGGCAAATGAGATTTAATGTGGACAAGTGCAAAGTGATGCACGTAGGGAAAAATAATCCAAATCATGCGTACACAATGCTGGGTACTAAGTAGGAGTTACCACTCAGGAAGAGGATCTTGGGGTGGTTGTGGACAATACAACGAAATCCACAGTGCAGTGCGCAGCAGTAGTCAAAAAAGCAATCAGAATGTGAGGAATTATTTGGAAGGGGATAGAGAATAAAACTGAGGAGGTCATAATGCCTCTATACAAAATCAATAGTGTGACTGCACCTCAAATACTGTGTGCAGTTCTGGTCGCCCCATCTCAAAAAAGACATAGCTGAACTAGAAAAGGTACAGAGAAGGGCAACAAAAATGATCAAGGGCATGGAAGGGCTCCCGTATGAGGAGAGGCTTGGTAGGTTGG